>VZTT01017491.1:0-16230 GCA_013400855.1 Buphagus erythrorhynchus | reverse complement strand
AAGGATTATTGGGGACCACCCTCGAACCCCAATAGTAACCTGCAGGCAACATCCAAGGGCTCTGCGTTGTTTTTACTGAGCTGTGCGTTGGGAAATCACCAGGAGCACTTCATTGTTGTTCTGCCAGTTCACTTGGATCAGACATTCCAACAAACTGTTCATCCATCAGAAAAATATGCTGAAGATCTGGCCACATGTAGTTGTTAAATATAATATGGCACATTGACAGGAATATTTTAGCCTGCTGTCCTTGCTAAATCTCCAGGGAGATAATTACACTCTCTTACTCCAAGAAGCTTTCCCACCCCTAAAATTTCTTTATTTCCTCTCATAAACTGTTGTGCAGAAGTGCAGTGGGATGGGAAGGATGGGAAAGAACCTCGAAGATATGGCACACAATGTAAGACCCATAAAATGCTGTCAGCCTCTGGTTTGAGGTGAATTATGCACTCCTAAATTTACAGCCTGTTTGTTGAAATATAGAGTGTGTGTATAAAGACAAAAAAATATTGCATCATCAACAAATTTCTTTAATAGAAAGTGAGAAAACACCAAGAAAATCTCCCCCTGGGGAAAAAAAATATTAAAAAAACAATCTCTTGAGGATTACTTGCCTAAAAAACCCCAGTAGAAATTAGGGAAATGCCAGGAAAACTTTGTTAAAAAAACAGACAACCTATCCTTGATAGGTTAATGAAAAACAAACAAAGGTAATTAATTTTGAACAGGGAAAAGTACTTCTTGCCGAGGTTGTTATTAGTAAAGGCTTGGATATCTTCCAAGGTCAAGTTTTTATAGCTGTTAAAATTCATGGAGTGAACAGGCAAAGTGGGAGTTCCTACAGATTCAAGCAGTTCTGTTCATTAACATACAAAATACCCCTAGATTGTTGTTAATTGTCAGGCAAATTGATTCTTAAATGTTTCCAGGGAAAGAAGAAGAAAAAAAAAAAGGAAAATATATGACAAGAAGAAATGTTTTGCTACTATAATTAACAAATACTTTATTTTCCTTCTTGGTATGTGAAAATGGTGAATTTTATTCTGGAAGTTAAGAACTTCAAGGTCAATTCCTACTGTGAGATGCTACAGCACAATGTTGTGGGTAAAGCAAAAGAGGAACAAAGATGAACCATAAATAAATGTTTATTAGGATAATAAATAAACAATAAACATAGCAACAATAAATACATTTTCAAAAGAGCTCCAGGCTCCATCAGGGAAATATTGCTGCTTGTGGAATAGCTGAAGAGAAATTTTTTTTGGGGAAAAACAACTTTCTTTTATGTAATAGGAAGGAACTGCAGAGTAGCACCAGGTTTGGCTGCATGGTACAGGAGCTCTTAAGTTACTTCCAAGAGCTCAGACCCTTTTTATATCCCACTGTTAGCAATTCTCTGGAGAAACACAGCTTTGTATAACTAAGGGTAAAGACTAAGAAATTTTCCTCAATTTTATATTACTTGTTTGCTCTGGAGAAAGAACATTTTTTAAGGGATATGCAGCACACATTTAAAGGAAAAGAAATTAAAAGCCCAAAATAATTTCTCTAAAATTTCTGTAAAATCCTGTAGAAGGAAATACTTTAAATGTAGAGGATGAGAAACGTGACACAGAATTGCAATGAATTAAATTGTCGTAAGAATTAAATTGTCATAATTGCACATGAAACATATCCTAGCCTGGTATATAGGGTTGTTATATTTCAGTCATTGTAGATTTATGTATATTATATATATATAAAACAAAGTTTCAAAGTGGAAACAAATTGAGTGAGAATACAAATAAAATTCTCGATTATATTTTCTAGGTAGTGTCACATTTTTTGGGCACTCATGATTCTATGATTCTTTGCTTTATGATATATAAAACAAACTTAACCCCACTAAGTATTATGTCCTAAAACTTAGAGTATTTTTTAAATCTTATATAAATCTACAAACTTTTTCTGTTTTCACCTAAATTAGAACCATAAGACTGAATCCAGCTCCATGTCTGCAACCATGATGGGAATATCATGAACAACCTCAAAATCTCTTCCCAGCACTCTCTACGGTATAATGAAAAAATTCATGCATAAGAGTTAAGTATATAATACTATATTAAATGTTATTTTCATATCTGTAGCACAATACAGAATAATTATACATACAATGTGTACAAATTCTATTATAAAGAACCATGAGAATCAGAAAATAAATATTCAATTTCTGTTTTTAGTAAAGAAAGAAAATGAGAAATGTCAAAGGTCATAACTCTTTTAATTTAACTCATTTTTCTCTGTTTGGTTTTTCTAAGTTTTACCTTTTTTAAGGCAGGAATTGGGTAATTCAGCAACTACTGATCCCACTAAATTCTGGATATGATACTCCAGAGGCATACTTGGAAAAGTCTGCATCATTCAATAATAAACACAAAATTCCTCATGAAAATCCCAGGCATTCATGTATTGACCTTTCAGGTGCCACTTTTCTTCTCAATGGATGTTGAACATTTTGTACTTTCAGTATATTTTATGTCACAATTGGTGATCTTGGCTTTAACTGAAAACATTTGAAATCACTTTGGACTTTGTCCATAGCAAACTCAACACTTTTAAGGATTTTCAGCCCAGCCCAGAGAAGCTGTGGCTGCCTGTGGATCCCTGGAAGTGTCCAAGGCCAGGTTGGACAGGGCTTGGAGCAACCTGGGCTAGTGGAAGGTGTCCCTGCCCATGGCAGGGGGTGGCACTGGATGGGCTTTGGGGTCCTTTCCAACCCAAACCAATCCATGATTCTGTGATCAAGGACATGAATGTATGACTGCTGCCAGCTGTGGATAAACCAGGTAAAATTAAGAGGCAGACCAGTTTGCTCTCTCCTTTACCTCACTTTTCAGTGGTTTTGACCATTGCCACTTTCTTTTTCATGCAGAAAATATTGGCTGTGGAGATGAGAGTATTAACTCTTGAAATCATTATGGAAGTGGAAAAATTATACAGCTGTATTTCATAACAGAGAATTAAGTAGTGGGGATCCTCCTGATCATGTTGGAAATGTAGTTTTATTATGTAAATACAAGGGAGGAAGGAAGTGGTGGAAAGGTTAATAGATGAAAAAAAAAAAAAAAATCAGTTGTTGCAATAAATCAGCCGAGACTCCATTTTCTTCATGCAGGAAAAGCCAATTCTTTATTCACATAATGCATTTTTATACAGTTTTTACAGACCTCGTGTACAACTTCAATTGGTTTATATTTTATTTACATATTTATATGAATATTTATAATATTAAATTGGTTTATAGCTTTCTTGCCAATTAGTCCATTGGTTAGTAAAAGGTATTTTACTTGTCCATCAAATCTCTCTATTCTTGAATTGTTTACATATTTCTTCACTGATTCTCATGGGACAAATCTATTGTTTATCCAGGTGCAGTTGTTTTCCACCCAGGAATATTTTGTTGTGTTAATGAACCTTTCATACCAAGATTGCTTTTGCCTGGGAACTTGCAAGCTGCACTTAGAAGAAGTGACAAGCTAGCTTTAATTTAGCAGAGCAGGCCTGATTTTATGAGGCCTTTCTTTTATAGTTTCTTTATCTGTCTATGATATTCAGTTATCTTCCAAACTTCCTTTTGAAAAGATCCTATTTTTAATTTGCCTTAGGATATGGGTTTTTTTTCCCCAGAGCTTTCCATTTCTCAAAAGAAGAAAGGCTGCATCAGCCTGGAATAATTTTCTGACATGAAACAGGTATACAGAACTTCACATTTGTTTTGTAAAGTTTCTACAAATACCAAAATAATGAGGGGAAAAAAGTTCCAAAAGCTGTTTAATACCAGCTAACAGAGCAGAGCAATACAGAGTGAATTAAATAATGCAAGACATTCACTCAAATAAATCTGGATTGATCAACAGCAGTCAAGAAATATTCTTGGAGCAAAAAGAAACAGCAAAATAAGAAGAAAAGGTGTCTGATTTAATACAGAAGTCATGTTTAGAATTTACAGTGATTTTATAGACGTATTTCAGGGATGATATTGAATAAACAGAACATTAATGGAATACAGTTATATATTGATAAGTTGTGAGATAGGTAGATAAGAAATATATTTTAAGAAGTCGTAAAAACTTCAAATCTGAAAATCCAAATATCCAAATATTTTTCCAGAGACATCTTATTTAATCCTAATTTTTTTTACCTTTCTGTATTCAGTTCATCATCTTCTTGCTCCTCAGCATTCTCAGATGGTTATTTTCCACATAAATTGAATATTTGTCATTCACCTAAGCTCTGGTTATTAATTATCTGATAACAAAGATCTTATCTGAGCAATCTATGACAATTATCTGTGTAGACAAAGAATATTTTCACCATGACTGTATTATTTAATTCCTAGTATGTGGAAGGTTTAACCACACACCTTGAAATCATGAATCATGAAGTGGGGCTTCTCCCATGATGAGAAAATGTTGTGTGATTCCATGATTAAGACTGGATTTATTGCTAATATAGTACCTAAATAATAGAGGGAGGTGAGGTTTATTTATACAAGATCTGCAGTGCTTCATCCAAAATAGTCATGTGTCCAGGCAAAGGTTTCTCTTGGATGAAGTCAGACTTGAATTTCACAGTTACCCCCTCTCTATTTAACTGGGCAATCCAAAGCTTGAATCCTAATAAATGCTTTTGTTTCTTTAAAGAGAAGGAAGGAGTTGAAATCTAGAGCTGAGTATATAGCATAGACTTATCTGTAAATTGGACTGTCTTTTTAATTAAGAGCTCACAAACAGAAGCGTTCCTTTTAATCCAATACATAAAGAGTAGAGTCCTATTCCACAGACAACTGGAACAATAAAATGTGCTGGAAAAATTTGCTGGATAAATCACAGAGTAATTGGTGCAAGAAGAATAAAGGCCTATCCCACACTCCCAAAAGCACAGGCTTTAATCATTCCACTTGCAATAAAATTCCTCTAGGTGGTAACAGCACAGTTCCCTTTCCTAAAGGCCAGAGTAAATATCACAGGTTCACTGATAAAAATCCTGCATGGAGAAAAGCCTGGCTCCAGCCTCAGGCACCAGGATTTCACAGAAGTTCAGCTCCACTGCTGAGGGAGGAATCTGTAACAAATTCCTGTGTGGTGATGCAGATCCACCACCATCCCACACTGCATGTGCTTAAATAAACAAGGAGTTGAAAGTGATATCACTTCTATTCATCTGTCTCTCATATTTAACTGTAGCAAGGCAGATTTTCATCACTGGCTCAGCACAGATGCAAGGGAATTAATAACAAAACCTTCCTGCCCAAGAAAGGTCTCCTGTTCTAGGTCAGCATTTCTGCTTTGGTTCCAGACACAGCCAAGGCACTGTCCTCCTTTAGGTCTTTAGAGGCACCTTCATTGTGTATCCTTAGCTCAAAAAAAGGATATTTGGAAGAATTAATAAAAAGATGAATTGTTATTCCTACCCACTCATACCAGGGGCCAGTTAGATCTTTGTCCCAGTTCTGTCCCTGGGGTCAGGCAGAAGTTACGTTTCAGGCAGCAGAATCAGCACCTTCAAGTAGGCCAAGCAGGATGGAATTCACCCCAAGGATACTCCACAAATCTATCAGGATTCCCACTTAAATATTTCCTCACTTTGTGCAGTTTCCAATGACATTGGAAACATTTGAAACATATGTTACCTAAAGAAATGTAAATTATTTGCAGATAGTGTTTGCCTTGTTCTGTTTGTGTTTAGGGAGGCAGCTATCAAAAAGGACCTTTATTTTTGTGGTGTGAGACTAGGCCATGGTCTCATCCAGGTATTTTATATACCTAATGTGTTAACTGAGGTCAATGGTAAGTTGGGGTGTCATGTGGAGAATGTGGGAGAAGAGTAGGAATACAAAGCATATCTTTGTCCAAGTCACGCACAGTATTTTTAAAATCCTTAAATTACAGTGCATCTTTTTACTTTATATCTTCAGTTTCACCCAGCAAGGCATGTGTACTGGTTTTGCACATATGACATTTGGTGAGGTAGGAAAAAGACACAGAAATTATTTTTTCTCAGAGCTTTCTCTATGTCTGACAAAAACTAATCAGCGACCGGTTTTGACAACTGACAATCTGTTAAACCATTTTTTGAACATGCCTCTGTGAACGCACATTTTAAAAGCAAAAACCCCTGTGATTCTCTCTTTTTGGTTGTGGCTACTCAGCAGGTAATTAGCCTGGCTGGGCCAGGCCCGCGCAGCCCGCAGGCTCGGCTGGGCCTGGGGACCCGCTGAGATCCTGGGCTGCTTCCCCTTCCCCTCAGCGTGGCCAGGCTGGCCCGAGGTGCCTCAGCAAGAATGGTGGCCACTGCTATGACATCCCTGGGAGCAGCTCTGGGCCCACCCTGCCACGGCCCATGCAGCCCGGGGGAGATGGGCCAGGCCGGGCTCCCCTGAGATGGAACGCAGCCAGAGCAACACGCCATTGTTTCTGGCTGGGCCCCTGCTAAGATCCCAGCATGGCTGTTGAAGAATGTTCCATCGTAAACAGTTCTGGAGCTGGTGTCCAGCAGGGATCACATGGCCCTCTGCAGGCCCAGGTGGGATATTAACTCTTTCACTGCCCACATGAAACCTGCAGATACTTCATCCTCTCTCAAGTGAAAGAGAAGGACAGAGACAAACAACATAGAGACATCGAAGTCAGACAAGAAGGAAGAGTCAGGTCCCAGACAAGGGGACAAGGAGAGTCTTCTACTAAAAATTCTCTTGTAAGCTATAGACTATGTAAGTGATAGACTATGATATACTGAATATCCCTATAAGTCACAGAAGAGGCATTTGGGGGGATGAAGCGTTCTAACTGTAGATATGAGCAAAGGCATACATTCTGAATAAGCAGATGTTGAAGTAGCTGTGATTTCATGAGAAGTTTGAGCAGAGAGAGATGATGACCCTTTGCCCCCAGGGAAGAAGAAAGACCTCTGTTTTCAAAGATGAAGAGAGCCTTTGCTTGAACTGCTAATTCTTAAAGGTGTATCCCATTGGCTGAAGAGTGAGCCCTCAAAAACAGTTCTGGGGAATCATGAGTCGAGGGGAGGAACTTTTACATAGTGATCAGATTTCCATTTTTCCAGGCAGCTGATTCACTGTGACACTGAGGCCATGAGAAAACTGTTTCTTGTGGAGAAGTCTCCATAGACTGAGGAGAGAAATTCCTCTCCCTAAGTAAACTGGAGAAAGACTTTTAGAGATGGCAAACTGACTGATTTGTTTCTGTACATTGTCAGTGTGAAAGAGAAGAAGTTGTCGGGGGAGGAGAAGTGTTCTGAAAGTTTTATTTTGATTCTTATTTTTTTTTCCTTTTAGTTTCTATTAATAAAGTTTTTATTTATACTCTTAAAAGTTTAAACCTGTTTTGCCTTCCTTCTTCTCCTATCTCACAGCAAGAAATGAGTAAATAATTCTAGTGGGTGCACTGGTGATTTGGCCAGTGCTAAACCCACCACAAAAATTGGTGTTTCTGCCTGGGAGAACCAAAACTGCGACAGTGTGGTAACAACTTCCACCTTGACATCAGAGAAGAAAACTGTCATATGCAGTTGATTTTTTAGCTCAGGAATATAGAGAGCAATTCCTGAGTTTTATTATACTTTTCTCTCCTGAAAGACAAGCTGATCAATTTCTGGAGCCTATTTTTCAATTTCTGGTTCTTTCACACATGATGAAAGAGCTGATTTTGTTGCTTCACTCTTTTGTTTCTAAGGCAAAAAGATAAAGTGACTTTTATGTTTATTAATTAGTAGAGCAAAATGGAACTGTAATCAGATGGAGCTTCCAGTCAGTCTGTGGGATAAAAATTAGCATGTTTGGAATCTGATTCTGATCCTGATTTGTGTTTCAAATGAAATTTGAGAAATTTTAAAGTCTCTTCTCTCTTTTGCAAGCAGTATGTTGTGAATAAAAAGAAAAAATAACCTTTTACAGGCTATTTCTCTCCAATGTATGACGACGGATTGAAATGTGGTCCTGTTTCTCTCATTCCTGCATTTTTCCATACTTTCTGACTACCCTCCTGAATACTATGCCAAAAATTGAAGGAAAAAGAACCAGGAACAGAAGCTGTCAAGCAGAAGGACACAAATAAAACTCATTGCATGAGAAGTTCACATCCAGATTCTGGAAGAGCCAAGCTGAAGGTTACCTGGCCTCAGAGCAATGTTTTTCCAGTTTATGTATTCTAGGGTCAAAAGAAGAGTTGGAAATGTATCAAAATGTAAAATTTCTCTGAAAACAGACAGATGCATGCTGGGCATGTGAGGTAAATCCTTTTTCCTCTTTGGTCCCTCCGGCTGGCTCCGGACCAGAGATGGATGGGAAATCCTCATAGACAAAGGCAAAAAACCAAAGGAGGCTGTTTTCTCCCGTGGGAAAAATTGGTCCACGGTTTATTCTGTCCACGTGGTGAGAGAGAGAAGATGGCGGGCACTTTTAAACTCGGGGAAAGGGGCGGGAACAGATCCGTGACCAATGGGACACTGCCGATGGGGAGGGGCCAAAGGAAGGACTCTACCACACCACAACTTGAGGTGGGGGGGAGAATGGGATAAACCATTCAGTGCAAATATAAAACAATTTCTTACTGCAATACAACAGGCATGAGCATGGTTTCCACATGAACACAAAGTTTCCACAGGGGCATGGGGTTTTATTGGCACATGACACCTCAATCTCAGAATGACTTATGGAGTTACAAGTGAAGACAGCTGAGAAAATACTTTCAACTGATTTAAACTACTTAAAAATTTCTAAGAATGCAATTTGCAAAGCTGGGTAAAACAGTCTAGAAAATCTATCAGTGGAATAGGTTTCTCTATGTCCATCCTACCAAGAGATTATTATAACATGGTTATGCTGTAGTGGGTGTGGTTGTGTTCATTCAAGGTTGGACTTAGTGATCTTGGATGTCTTTTCCTACTTCAGTTCAGATTGGAAAATTCTAGAATTTTAGAGCTCCACTGAAGAACGGATTTGGACTTCAAAACTGGTCCAATAGGCAGAGCAGTTCTATGCAATAATAAGTCCTAAATGGTTTTGTTTCTCAGGACAACAACTGTCCTGTGTAATGTTTTCTTACAGGTACTAATATATATTCCAAAAGAATAAATCTAGTTTCCTTGTAGTAAGGAAGGAAAAGCTCTGTGGCAATGAAGTTGCCCCTTCCCTGTCTTTGCCAAGGGTAATCCCTGCTCCAGAGCTCTGCCTTGGTACTGGTTTGACCCTGTGCACACATGGCCATGGCCTTGGGAAAGCTCCAACATTCACACCTGGGAGTTGCAGGAAAAAGCCCTATTTGATCTCCTTCCCTGTCTTTGAAGGAATTACAGAGATTATATCCTGCCTGCTGGTCATGTACCAGGGAAAAGCAGAGGCCTGAGAGAAGCCTTAACTTGCTACCACCTGCAAAGTTAAAAGTCTCCAGGGCTTACAAGTTTAATATTTCAAAAAGGTTAAAACCAAGGTGTGACAATTCAATCAAGATTAGGAAAGACTCTGAAAGTACCATGTTTTCTTCTAAGATAACTAAATATAAGAAACCATAAATGAACAACGAATCCATGATCTCTAAATTAATATAAGAGTAGCTATTAGTTTTGAAAAAAAAACCAATTTACCTTTAATTACAAAATTAATTTACCCTGAAATTATGGTCAAGAAAGTACTGCTTGTAGTTTGTCGCCAGGGAAGTGGGCTTCTGTAAAATTAGTATTTCTAATATTTAATAATATTCAATAATATTCTGGACATTCTTAACATAAAAATATTAAGGCATTTTCTATGTTGAGAATGCTTTTTCTGGGTTTGACCAGCTGTGTGTATTTTTCAATCCGGTCTTCTCTCTCACCTCCCATATCCTTTTACCTGTCATGCATTGCAGAACCACATTAGCAAAAAAGAAATATTCCAAAACATTATCCTTCATTACCACAAACACAAAATTGAAGAAAACCAGAGGAATATTGTTAAATAATCAAGATTATTCAGGATTATTTAAGAGCCAAATATTGACCCATTTCAATTTTTAACTCTGCATTTTGTCCAATAGAAGTTTGGCAAACAATTTCAATAGAGATGAGGCATTTACAGAATATTCTCCAAAGTTCCCTTAGGAACACTGCTATCCTCAGCACAAAATATTCATACACATAATAATATAGCTGTTGGAAAGACCCCAATAGAAGAATAGCAGTGGAAAGGAAGTTTACCCCTCCTCCAAGTTTCACAGAGCCCAGGTACTGAATGTGCCTCTCACAGCCAGAGCTCTTTGCACACCAACATTTTGGAGGACTTCTGATTTTTCATACATCTCAGAAGGATCTAAGTTAAGGGAAAAGTCTAGATTTAAAAAATCCAAATATATTATTATACTGAGGCTAGGTTGAAAGAGACCCTATCTGCCTGAATGCTTTGTGACAGCCTTTTTGTATATTTTCACGTATGTGTTCTAGTATTTGAATGTATAGGGCAATGTGGGTAAAGAACAGTATTGTCATCTTACCCACAAAAAATTTAATTCCAGACATTTGGGTGGTGACATATTGTTAATTAAATATTGATTTGTTGGAGGATGAACTGAGCCATCGTATTTTTCCCTCCTAATGAGAATAATGACTGCCCCACATGCCAACAGAAAATCCTTGAAATAACTGCGCAAGTGAAAATGTAGGAAAGCCTTAAATAATGCAGCATATTGCACCTCAATTATGATTAATAAATTAACTGTAGTGTAGTAGCTGCAATATTTAAATAGACTGTTCACATTTCCCCTACTGGGAGTAAAAATCCAGTGTTTGATAGTTTGCATTTATCCTGGTGCTCTGTCTTCCAGTTTGTCAGGACAAAATAGGCTCAGCATTGTGAAAAAAGCCCAGTTGCACATTCCTCAGTGCCATCAATATTGTTCTTAGTGATTCTACAAGCAAAGCATACCGCAAACTGATAAAAGAAGCCACTCTCACTCGGAGCCAGAAGATCATTTATGGAATATTAAATACTTCAGTAGCTGAACTATTTTTAATAATTAATTTTTGTGGTGCTTATGCCCCATGGATGAAGAAGGGGCTCCTATTTCTGTTGCAAACAGTTTCTCACTTTTTAATCAACATTAATTCAATGTTAGAATCTGATTTTCTGTGTCATGCTAATTTCTCCTATCTGGTCTCTGATTAGTGAGCTTAATGAGCAACTATCCTCCCTCACCTCCAAGTTCAATTTCTCCTCAGAAAATGTCTACTTTCTTCAGCTTTCATTTTAAACAGCACAGGATTCTTTCCCCAAGCCAAAACCATGCCAGCACATCTTCCTTATCTCCCTCAAAATATTTCTCTCAGTCTTTTTCTAAGTTAGTATTTCCTCTCTGCTCTGAAATAGAATCCTAGAACCTTTCAAGTTGTAAAAGCCCTCTGAGGTCATTGAGTCCAACCATCCCCTGGCACTACCAAGGCCACCACTAACCCATGTCCCCGACTGTCACATTGACATGGTTTTAAATTTCTCCAGGGATGAGGACTCCAGCATCTTCCTGGGCAGCTGTGCCAATGTCTGACCACTCTTTGAGTGAAGAAATTCTTGCTAATATCCAACCTGACCCTCCCCTGGTGCAGCTTGATGCCATTCCTCTCCTTCTGTCCCTGTTCCCTGGGAGCAGAGCCCGAACCCAGGCATTCCTTGGACATCTCCAGGGATGGGGACTCCAACACTTCTCTGGGAAACCCTTTCCAAGGCCTGACCATCCTCTCCAGGAAGAAATTCCTCCTGATGCCCAATGCCTTGAGGCCATTTCCCCTTGTCCTGTTCCCTGGGAGCAGATCCCAAAGCCCCCTGGCTGCCCCCTCCCATCAGGGAGTTGTACAGAACCAGAAGGCTCCCCTCAAGCCTCCTTTTCCCCAGGCTGAGCCCCTTTCCCAGCTCCCTCAGCTGCTCCTGATGCTCCAGCCCCTTCCCCAGCTCTGTTCCCTTCCCTGGACACGTCTCTCCAGCTCCTCAGTGTCTGTCTCAACCTGAGGGCCTCAAAACTGACCCCAAATTATTCTATCATCTTTACAAGCCACACTATAATAAGTCAGTGCACCTTAAACATGATTAAGACCATGAAATGAGCAATAACATTTTTACTATTTTATCAGAGGGAGAAGTAAACTAAAAAGGACCATAATATTTAGAGATGGGCTGAGAGATTTGGTAACAGAGGCCTATTAAATGACAAGGAACATGCAGTTTTTAGTCCACCAAAAGGTGACCTACAGGTCATCACTGAGCCTTCATTTCTCCCTTCATTTTGTCTTTGTGAATGTTTCACACAGATTTCCATATAGGAATAGACTCTGCAACAAGCCTCTTAAAAGTTTTTATAGGGGAAACAATTTGGTTCAGTATTTCAGTGTCACTGTTTAATCAGCTATTCATGGATGCAGAGAATATTTGGTGTGCTTTCTCTTTGTAGATTGTGGATTTCTACTAAGTCAACTGAACTTCATCTTCAGAGAAATGGAATATTCTTTGCATATAATTTATTGCAATAGATTCTATTACAAGCAGGTGGAAGTGCAAACGGAATTTTTGTGGGTCTGTATTAATAAAGAGATGCTAATTCCTCTGCTTTAAACGGTTTATCACCAGCCTTCCAAGAACTGTGAACACGTTGCTTTTAAGGACATAGATAATTTGAGCAGAGATTAAGGCACACTTGTTCACTATGAAATTATCCTGAATTTTGGGAAGTCCCATTTGTTAAGAGTTTTTCTGCTGACTTTCATGGAATCCCAGACTGGGTTGGCCTGGATGGGACCTTAAAGCCCATCCAGTGCCACCCCCTGCCATGGGCAGGGACACCTTCCATTATCCCTGCTTCAAACCCTGTCCTTAGATACTGGCCTTGGATGCTTCCAGGAATCCAGGGGCAGCCACAGCTTCCTTAGGGGTGGATTTGAGTGTGATTTGTCTTTTTTTTTTTTTAATCCCTTTCCAGTTCCACAGCTGAATTCCTCTATAAGGTAAAGGTCACCAACCAACCCCTTGGGATAGACAAAATTCAAAACTAAGTTCTTGCTGTTTACTTATATTGCTTATATAATTATTTACTTATATTGCTTATATTTTTTTCTTATATTACTTATATTGCCATCTTTAGATTTTTAAATGCTCTCTTTTACATGGGTCTGAAATATGTTGGTATCTGTTTTATTTTAATGTGTTTCAATCGCCTATCTTGGAATTTAATTTGGTTTTCTATCAAGTTTTCTTATCTAGGGCATTTTTTTACACAACATTTTTTTTTTTGTTATAAGTTACTATAGCAACTTGGAAAAATTAAACATGAGAAACCTGCGGAGGCTTCAGGCTATCTAATTTTTATGTTCCTGTGATTTTTCCAGCAGAAAGAGAAGTTCTACTAGATCTAAACATAGCTCAGAAAAAAAAAAATCCAAATGTACCAGAATCACTTATCATAGAGCATGAATCCATGCAAAGGAAGAAGCAATTGCATATACTAAAAAGCAGAGTGTAGAGAAAGGCTGTAGGAGAAGGTGAATGAAAGAGTTAAAAAAACAGCTCAAGGACATAAGCCCCTTGTCCTGTAGGGAATTCACTTTCAAAACTTCAAGTAAAAACTATTTAATATTTAAAGCCTTTTTTGTTTTGATGGGTTATTTTCCACTAAACAGCTTTTGGTTATGTCTTATTTGGATTTTTCAGCAGGAAATGCCAAGGCCTGGTAAAATCAAGGAGCTAAAAATCTCCATGGATTCCTTGGACAATGCTCTCAGGCACAGGGTGGGATTATTGGGGTGTCTGTGCAGGGCCAGGGGTTGGACTTGATCCTTGAGGATCCCTTTCAACTTAGGTTATTCCATGATTCTACGCTTTAAACCTATACAAATGTGATATATGCTCAACAGGTGAGCATATTTATTTTATTTTATTATATTGTGAGTTTATCGTTTTTGGTAAAAGTCTAGATTTAGAACAAATACATAGTTTGCTCCTTTTAATATTGGCACTGATGACACAAATTCAAAACAAATGTTTATTTGTAAATTGTTAATTTGATCATTTTGGAAACAGAAATGGAAATAAGTAGCTATTTTATACATTTCAATACAGATCAAAATCTTTATTCTTCAGAGCATCTCTGGGAAAGTTCCTTCAAAAACAGAGGCATCAAATTAGTTACAGAAATATTTAATCTCTCTGTATTCTTGTATTAAATATGCACATCATTATCTGAAGTTTATCTAAAGAACATGACAAAAGAGACTTTTTTTCCTCCCTTTTAACCAGCACAGGGCTTGGTGTCACTGTGGTGATATAATTTGAGCAGGTCAGTGCTGAACCAGGTTCAATCTCTAGTTTCTCTTGAAGTTTCTCACCCCTCCACTTCTCCATGGGTTTCTCAAAATAAAATTCTCTCTCCTACTGTTCAACAACTTCTTTGCTCTTACTATTAATTTAGCTAACCTAGAATGAGCCAGCAGTGGGGGATGTGAGGGCTTTGTGCACTGATCATGACTATGGAGGTCTAAATAAAAGCTGGGGCTGTCACTCTCCTGACAATAAACTCAGGAAACTCAGGTGTCTATGGGAAAATTCACATTTAGTTACACACTGGATAATTTCATAATTTCAGCCAGGCTCTTGAGGAGCCACACAAATATTTCACTTCTTCTGTTTATTGTCCAACAGCTTCTGGCTTGTTCCCAGTGATGAAAGAAGAAAAATCTCTGAGAGAATAAAAATACAGAAATCACAGAATCTGCTGAGTTTGGAGGGACCTACAAGGATCATTGAGTCCAAATGTTAGCCCTGCACAGAACATCCCCAAGAGTCATAGGAAAAAATCTTACATTTTCCAGTTTGGAGTAAATTCAAATCCTTTCCACTCACAACAATTTGCATAAAATAAGTTCAGAGCAATCTTTCCAGTGCCATTCCATATTCTGCTTAGGTGTGTAGGGAACAGTCTCAAGTCTTCCATAAACCATAATAATGGTATTTATGATTTCCCACTGACTCCATAAGCAATTCACATCTCCAGGAAAGATTTAACCCTGAGACTTGGCAGTGGAAGTCCTCCTTACTTAATCTTTATGATCAACATAAATTTTGCTATTTGACATAAGAAGTGAGTCTTGTGATCAACAAAGGAGGATTTCCCTCCACTTCAGCCCATCTATTTGTAACTAACCACAGTCAGGGGAGTATTTCCAGATGACCTCTGTGTTCCTGAGAACCCTCAGCTACATGATGTTATGAAACACTCAATGCTAGAAAAACCAGGCAATTTATTTTGTTGTGAGACACAATGCATTAGGTAAATGTTAGACACTGAAAAGCTGTTACAGTTTAGATTTGCCAATTTCAATATACTAATTTTCTGTTGTGAGATAGAATTAAGAGCAAAAGCAAGGCAGGCCTAAAACTTAAAAGGGTGTAAAGAAAAACTTTATTAACTTTATTAACACCACAAAGAAAACAGTAAATTCAGAACAAAACCTTCACACCTTCTTAACAACAACATACAGAAACACTTCAGTCAGTTACCAACTTAAATAATCTTTTTCAGTTCACTTTAGAGAGAGAAGTCTTCTCTTTGTTTGGCTATAGGATTTTTTCCACAAGAAGAAAAAAAAACAGTTCTCTCATGGCTTCACTTTTCACTAACTACTCCCATCTTCACAGCTCTCCGGAACCGTGTTTATGGGTGAATGTTAAACTCATGGGGTATTTACTTTTCAGAATGAACTGTTGAAAAGGAAAAGCCCTCTTCATCTCTCTTTCTCTCTGTTCATATTTCATACGCAGGACCGAGCGCTACTTTTTTCCCTCGGGGCAAAGGATCTTTCGAACACTCCAACCTCCCATGTCTTTTTCCTCGATTTATAGGAATTTTTAGTGTAGTACAGTCCATCCTTATAGCTTACAAAAGGAACTTCAGCCAACCTTCACATCTCACTCTTTCCATCTGGAACTTGGCTCCTGCTTCACTGACTTTGGTGTATCCTCTCTGTTCTTCTCCTCTCACTTAAGGGAGGACTGAAAGCCTGCAAGTCTTATCTGAGCATTGGAAGGGTTAAAATTTCACACAGAAGATGCAAGGGGCTGTGGCCAGCCATGCTGGAATGATGCTAGGATTTCAGGACACTCGGGGCACACTGGGGAATTGGGTGAGGGCTGCCTGCCACCGCCTGTCTTCCCTCTGCCTTGCC
>VZTT01017490.1:2099-15608 GCA_013400855.1 Buphagus erythrorhynchus | reverse complement strand
CTATCATTTATTATTTTAAAAAAATTTGCAGTGCTTTGTCAGCAATTATGTTTTTTCCCAAACTGACTCATGCCCTAATTAAGAAAAAACCACAATTTTGGAAGGGTAACCTTCTGATTTATCTAATCTATAGAGCTGAAACAATCCTGTGTTTGCTGTTAGTGGTTAAGGTAATTGTGTGAAGCAAAGAAATAAGAAATATATTTATTACTTCCTTCATGCTCCTTCTTTCTTGTGCTAGATCGCATGCTCAGTAATGATCACTTGTGTCAATAAAAAAAAAGGACAAAATTCCATCTCCTTTTCCATCTGCTTTGTTTCAGGCTCAGGGTTTTGGTTCCTCTGAGAGAAATACATTGTTTTGTGAAGGATGCATCCACTACTGACAGCAAAAAGTAGCTGTGGGTCTGTTGTATGCAACACAAGGTGCAAGTCTGCTTTGAAATCTAACCTCTGTTTTTTCTAACCTGTTTTCTTTCCAAACTACTTAAGAACTATTNAAGTTCTCCTCCTCGTAGCACAGCTATTGTATTGTCAGGAAACAACAGTTAGCAGACCTAGGATGCCAACAAAATAGGGGAGGCTTCTGCAACAGCTAAAGCTCAGAAAGGTGGTTATTATTGTTCATGTGATTAGTAGATACTGGTAGGGATGAAAAACTTATTTAATTCCCATATGTAGGTCAGATGGATGAATCCACCTGTGGGTTAATTACATTGGTAGAACATCAGGAGCTGAAACATTATGTGCTCAGTATTCCCTGAGCCAGGAAGCCTGGTTTGATTTGGTTTGGTGTTATTCAATCAAAAAGAGGAGAGGTTTGGAATGGAGTTAACATTAGATGGTACCCCTAAAACACAGGATTGTTTATTTCCTGTGCCCATTTTATCTGAAGTTGTTCTGCCAAAACAAAATCCCATTTTATGCTCAAAGGATCAACAATTGTCCATTCTGATTAATGAATCTTGAGATCTTTAAGCCTCTGTTGCTCATTGTATGTGCTTGAGTAATGATTTTATGCTTTTTAAATTATTCTCTTGGCTAGCTGTTGACACCTCAGATTCTTCCATTTACTCTATTTTGCTGTATTTATTTAGAGTATTTATTTGCATATGAATGTTCTTGTCCAAGCAGTTATTTAGAATGTCATAAATGTGTGTGGCATTTTTTCTGTTTGCAGTAGAGATCTCTATCTCTCTCTGATATTCTTGTTCACATATATGATTATCTCACTACTCATGTCATCCAGTAGGAGCCATTCTGTCAAAGATTATACAGTCAAGCTCCACAAATTTTAATGAAATACTTCCTATTCATTTTCCAAGCTGAACTAAGGCAACATATCACAGATCAAGTAGGCTGGGACAGAAAAAAAAAATTGAAATATTTCATATTTAAGACAGGATGTACTCTGTTTCTGAGTTAGATGGGTTTTTTAGAATCAGAAATAATAGATAATTCCTAGAAAACATTAGTTCAGTGTTCTGTTATTGTCAAAAAGGACAGAAATGCTCTGAGTGTTTGCAAATTTGAGCATAACAAAAAAGATCATTACACTATTTTACAAACCATGCTAGGCCCACACCCAGACCACTGCATGCAGTGATGATCCTTTATGTCAGAAAAGCTGTAGTAGAACTGGAAATGTGGGGAGGTGCAGGAAGGATATTGAAATGCATGGAATTGTTTCTGAGCTAAATAGGTTAGAATTCATTAGTATTGGAAACAGGAGAGTGAGAGATGTGAAGGAAATTGTTAAGCAATCTTTCCTGTCTGACCCTTCAGGGGCCACTCTGGCAGTCACACGTCCACCACCAGAGACTTTCACTTGGCATGCAGTGTTACAGGGACCTTACTTGCTCTGGGGATATGAAATACCCACTTCTTAAAGATTTGATATTAGGCAGAAATGGTTTTAAAGAGTGAATAAGAAATTAGTAGTTTAATTGTTCTCTCTTAATATCTTCTGAAATATTTCATTAATCTAAGAAGTTGACAGCGTAATTGTTATTCTAAAACAATTGCATTCAAATTATATTCACAAGGTGTTTTCTTTGTCTTGGGATGTTTTAGTTTTGCTTTTGGTATGTGTTTCTAAAGCACGTGGAAGCTGCCACTTAGAAGTTGGTAATGAGGCAAGTGGCACTAGAAGAACAATGTAATAGCATTTTTCATCATGAAAAGAATAATATAAAAAAATAACAAAGAAAATACTGATAAAATCCACTGCAAATGTGCAGGAGTACCATATTGATAATTGCTTGAATTGCTTGCAGAACCTTCCATTATTCATATGACTCAAAGCCTTTGAAGTGATAGGTTTTTTGGTGTGACTGTGCTCTGCAGTACTTGCTATTTGCTATCCACATGTGTCTTTTTAAGCAACTGCAGATTTCAAATATCCTTGGCCCATTGTGGCAATGTCAGAAAATGTATCAGTTTGACACAGTGGTCAGAACTTTTATCCTGTTTTGTTTTAAACATAAGCCAATTATATGATCTTGAAGTAATTTAAACTTTTTCTTTGGTGCAGTTTATGTATTTTGTTAGTAAGTCTTTGGATGCAAACCACTTTTCTCTGTGGGTCTAAGAAGTGTTTAGTTGAAATGGTTCAGTGTTGAATCTTCCTGGCATTGTAACATAAATGAAAGCATTAACATAGTGATTAAATAAATATGCATACTGATAGTTTGTGATGGTGGAAATGTCTGAAAAAAAGGTTTGAATTAATTGCTTAAAACAAATGGGAAAATCTCATATAAAATCATCTGGTCAAACATATTGCAAAAGCAAACCCCTAGTAATTTGTATGGCTATTTTCAGTAATTTGTGTGAAGAAATTATTCTATTGGGAAGGTACTAACCTGAGATATTGAACAGGATGTGGAGATAGGCTAATAAATCTTTATTGTGTGGGTTTGGTTTGGTTTATTGTTTGTTATGAGCAACAAGAAAGGACATTAGTGTTTTTGTTTTTTTTTAACTGAAGTAAAGCTTTACAACTGATGGTTCTGATATGCATCTCTTTTTTTTTTTCTTAAAGAACAGCAGAAATTGCTGCAATGTGTGTTTTTCCACACCCTCAAAGAGTGTGTTTCAGTTATTGTTGCAGAAATTACTTTTAATGGCAGGTCAGTTCAGACTGCTTATTCAAGTCTTTCTCTGTGCTTGGTCCCTAGACTACCAACCAGGATGTCAATTAGTGACAATTGTTCAAAAGTGGCAATTACTTGTCCCTCAGCACCAACCTGGAAATCAGGTGAAGAGACCTTGAAAGACATCAGTTATCTTGTACACAGCCACTTTCCACTTAATGTTGATTTCTGCTGTCGAGAAAAAGTGTGTGGCAGTTTATTCTTACTGGCAGCAGGCATAAACTATCAACTGCTTGCTTTGTGAAATGAAAAAGAAAAAAAAATCAATTTTAAACACAAAGCAGCCATGAGCAGGATGACAGATCATTGTGGAGGCTTTATTTTATTTTCAGAACCCTGTTAGTGAACAGTACAATGACTCTCAGATTCATTCATTACTTTCATAATGGCAATATCCACACTAAATTTGATTATTGTCCTTCAACAAAGGGTTGTCCTTGAAAGTATTTCCTCTCCTCTTTGATTAAGAAGTGTTCCTACATTAATGACTCTTAGTTCCATTTTCACCTTAGATTTCTGCAAGCTGAGTATATCACAGTATCAAGCATTTTAGAGATTATCAAGACTTTCAGAGACAAAAAAAAAAAGAACTAATAAAAAAGCAGCAGTACTTCTTAAGTTCTGGCAAGGCCAAGGGATAGTATTATATGTAGAAAAATCAGAAACTATAAAAGCAGCAAAAGAGATAAATGCAATGTTGCAATGTGCTTGAATCTTTATGGAGACTACCTGACATCTGTATTTGTTCATGTAGTGGTTGCCAATTTCTTAGAGCAGCAAAGGAATCAATCTCTGGATGCTGGATTGGGTTTCCAAGGGCAATCCAAGTCCCTGATCTGACTTACTAATGTGATTTGAGGAAATCCTGAGGTGCCAAAAAATGGAAATCCTGAGTTTGGACTGACTGTTGGTTTTATACAGATAGTCAACAAGAAGCAATAGAGCAGTAATGGCTATAGTAAAAAATGGTAGCCAAGACTAAGCTTTCATCATTTGAAAGAAAAAGAACACCACATTGTCAAAGAATACCTGCAGGACATTGAAATGTAGTCAATCTCAAAATTATTACAAGTATTTGTTTCTGTGGCACACTAAACTCCGTTGAAATTTGATCCATTTTTGCAGGAAGCAAAGGTGATATAGACCCAAGCCTCTTTGCCCACCTCTGTTGCCATGGGTGCTTCCCTTGCTGCACAAGGCAAGAAGGACTGCACAGTTTCCTCAGTCATTTCAGCTGCATCTAGCCAGGACTGATAGAAAATATTCAGGGAAAGACCAGACATTTGGCTGGATGAGGAGAGCAATTTGCAGTGATGATAGACCTTACAAATTTAACCTTACACTGGCAGATTTGTAGCACATCTGTTATACATGCTGGAGAGTGGGGCTGATTTTCTTGTTCACTTTTTTTGAAGTACTGGCGCTATCTATTGTCAGAGTGAGGATACTAATGCAGATCCACTGTTCTGAATTTACATAGCAATTGTGGCAGGTTCCTAACTCAATCCCTAACACAAATGTAGTAAAGGAAATTATTGCATTTACATCAGACTAAGAGAAACAAAAAAAAGAAAAGAAATAATAATAACTGATAATAACTATGAAGTAACTTCCAAAAATGATACTTCACCCACTTCTGTGTATTTTAGGGTCCTCACCAGCCACAGGATATTTTCTCAATAATTTTGGATGATTATTCATCTGGTCACAATCACAGAACGAATTTGGTTGCAGTGAACCTTAAAGAACCTCTAGTTCCAGCTCCCCTGATATGGGCAGAGAGCTTTCCACTAGATCAGGTTGTTCAGAGCCCCATCCAACCTGGCCTTGAACACATCCAGGAATGGGTCATCCACATCTTCTCTGGGCAACCTGTTTCAGTGCCTCACCACCCTCCCAGTACAGAATTTCTTCCTAATATCTAATCTAAACCAACTGTCTTTTAGTTTAAAGCCATTCCCTGCTGTCCTATCACCTCATGGCCTTATTAAAAAAGCCTTTTTCCACTCTCTTTAGGTTCCTTTTAGTACTGGAAGGCTGCTCTAAGGTCTCCCCAGAGCCTTCTCCAGACTGAAAAATCCCAACTGTCTCTGATTTAGAGACAAGGATGGTATGTGGAACAGTGTCAAATGTTCTGCACAAGCCCAGGTAGATGACATCCTCTTCCCTCATCCACCAACACTGCAACTGCAACTGCAACACAGACAGCCACCAAATCTGTAAGGCACAGTTTGCTTTTCGTGAAGCCATTTTANTTCTCCAGACTGAAAAATCCCAACTGTCTCTGATTTAGAGACAAGGATGGTATGTGGAACAGTGTCAAATGTTCTGCACAAGCCCAGGTAGATGACATCCGTTCCTCTTCTCTCATCCACCAATACTGCAACTGCAACTGCAACACAGACAGCCACCAAATCTGGAAGGCACAGTTTGCTTTTAGTGAAGCCATTTTAGCTGTCACAAATCACCTCTTTATTTTTCAACTGCCTTTGCATAATTTCCAGCAGGATTTATTCCATGATCTGGCTGGACTCAGAGGTGAGACTGACTGGCCTGTAATTCCTTGGGTATTCATTTCTTTGGCTTTATAGGAAGGTGTGGTGTTTCCCCTTTTCCAGTCAATGGGAACTTCACTGCCACAACTTCTGTAACTTGATGGAGTGGCTTAGACACTTCACTCACCAGTTCCCACAGAACCTGTAAATGCATCTCATCAGGTTCCAAGGACTTGTTCACCATTCATTAGATGGGCTCCTCACTGCCCTAAGGATCTTGAACCACATCATTTTATGTTCACTGCATCCAAGGCTGCCCTTGATCTTCACGTTCCCCCCTTCCTCGCTGGTGAGAGCAAGGTCCAGCATCACAACACTTCTCCTTGTTGGCTCCTCTGTCCCTTGGAAAGGGAAGTTAACATGAGCACATCCCAGGAACCTTCCAGATTGCTCATTCCCTGCTGTGCTCTCCTTCCCTCCCAGACACCCAGGTGGCTGAAATTCCCCAAGAAACTCTACACTTGTGCACATGAGGTTGCTCCCATCTGTCTCCAGAGGGCCTCATCTACTGGGTCTTCCTGGTTGGGTGTCTCTAGCAGATAGATCCCCACTGTAGTAACACCTGTCCCTGCTCTACCCTTAATTCTCACACATACAGTCTCAGTTGGCTCCTTACCCATCCCCAGACAAAACAAAACTCTCTGCACTCCAGCTTGTCACATCAGAAATAGATGGTGACACTCTTGTCAGAGATTGAAATATTATAGTTTGTGACTTCAACATTTTCATGAAGGACTTTTAAAACTGTATTACAAAAGCTGCAGAGAAGATCATCACACCCTGAATGGGGCTCTGAGAGGCCCTACACCATTCCCTGATGAAGACAAGATAAAGTAACAGCTCAGGGTTGGCTGGGAAGATCCACAAAGCACAAGCCCAACACCTTCAGGGTGGAGAGCACAGCCCCAGGGCTGTCAGCTGCCAGGCTGGAACCAGAGGTGGGGCAGAGAGGCTTTGGGTGTGTGCTGGAAAGGCTCTGGTCAGAGGCAGTGAGCCCAGCTGAGGGCCCTTCACCAGGAACAGCTTATCCACAGCTCAGGGGTGACACGGCCAAAAAGGGCCCCCAAAGGGGTCCCCAGACCCTGCCCCAGAGCACTGCAGCTCAATGCAACAGACCCTCAGTGCTGCAAGGGACAGTGTCACACTGCCCCCCTGCAGGGGAGGCACCTGGGCGCTGCCACCTGCCCAAAGCATGTTGTAATCCAGGGAATTCTGTATTCTTCAGTGTGGCAGAGTGGCAGCGGCCATGGGGGACCCTCACCCCCTAGACCAGATGGAGGGGATCATCATGGGGACCCTCAGATGGGGAATATGCTTCCACCTAAACTCTGTCACTCTCTCCCTGTCCCCTCATCCCTCCCACACAATTCTTTCTCTATCTCTCCTTTTCTCTTTCTTTCTCTTTGCCTCTTTTACTATTAAATAAAATACATCCTTTTTTTGGCACCGATATCTAACCTCATTTGGTTTTAATCTCGTTTTTGGGCATGTTTTGAATCTTCAAAGTTCTTTCTGTTTTATACACAGAGACCTAATTTTCTTTGGTTTTCTAGGTTTAAACCAGATCGTAACAATTCCCTCTTCATCTCCCCTGCTTGCCCATCCTAAAGATCCTGCATTCTTCCGTTCCAGCACTTCAGTCATAGGAGCCATCCCAGCACATTTCCATGATGCCACCAAGATCACAGCCTTGTAGGCATGAGCGTATCTGTAATTCCTCTTGTTTATTCTCCATGCTGTGTGCCTTTGCATGAAGGCATTTGAGTTGGAGCCCTAGTGAAGCTGCCTCACTGGCTGAGTGTCTGGAATTACTTTGTGCTGCTCTTCAGGTGCTCTCCTGACAGCCTGCAAACTCTCAGACTCTGAGCATCTCATTCTGGCACTGGCATCAAACTGGTAAGAATGGGATGGATTGAGGCTCCTTTTCCCCAGCAATTTTAATTTAAAACCCTCTTCACCAGCCCAACAACCCAATGACCAAAGATTCCCTTCCCCTTCTCTGACAGATGAGCCCCATCTGCCTCCTGCAGTACAGATTTCTCAAAGCAAGCCTCATGATCTATACAGCTGAACCTCTGGCTGTGGCAACAAAACATTAATTGATTAGTCAGATTCAACTGGCCCTTTCAAACACATTCTTTTTGACCAAAAGTATTGAAGAAAAAACTACCTATGCTTCAGAGTGCCTTACTGCCCGTCCCGGGGTTCTGTAAGCCTTGCTACTCCTCAAGCTGCTGCCAGTTGTATCTCTGGCCCTCACAAGAAAGAACAGCATCAGGTAATACTCAGTATGCAAGGTTTGATAGTCTCTTGGTGACATCCTTGATATGAGTCCCCAGCAAGCAGTTCACCCCTAGAATGTGCATCAGGGCATCAAGTCAGTGCCTGGTACCTCTCAGAAGAATCATCTACTACTATGACCTATTGTCTTTATTTCTTTGTGCTGGCTGTCAGTTACATGGAGAGCAGATGAGGCTGCCTTATTCAGCCCCAAAATCTCTCCTGATGACACAGGTCATCCCCCTTCACTTTGCAAAGCAGTAAAGCTGTTCTGCAATGGTACCTCAGGCTTTTGGGGAAGCCTCTTCCTCCTGCAGGTCCTTGCCATTGCAAGCCTCCATTCTTCTGCATTACTGGCCCCTCTTCCTTCTATGTATATCAGTGGGGGAGTTTTTGAATGTTTGGCTGTGGTTCTCCTGCAGATTGTGCTTGGAAGCAGCTATTCAACTCCTTCATAGCCTCCCAGATGTTACACAGCCTTTTTACCAGTTGCTGCAGGTCAGGTTTTACCCTCCGAGGGCCCTTCACTGGGATACACCTTCTGCAGGTGGGCCTGCTGCCAGGAAAAAAGTCTGTGCCCTTCCTGCAGGCTGAGGTCTGCACTGCAGCCTCTCCCTGCAGTAGCCCCATCTGAGCAGGGGCATTGGCCCCTGCTGGGGTAGATAGCCCAGACTCCCCAGCTAGAGCCACAGACTTTGCTCCCAGAGGAGTGCCCACCATTCTGCCTTGAGGGTCACGTAAGATGAGTATCCTTGAGCTGTGCAGATGGTCACAGAATTGTGTCCAGCCACTGGATTATGTGCACTTCAAATCTCTCCATTCAGATGGTGACGTGCCCAAACTTCAGAGCAGTGCCCTCCCATAGGAATTTTCATGCCAAATGGCTGAATCCACAACCCATTTGCCTGTTCTTGTCATGGCATTCCTGGCCCTTTGCAGTCCCTGCTGCTTCTTTTGTGGTACTGGGGGTGGTAATTGTTATTCCTGGCCTTGCACATGACCTCATCAGCCTGTCCCATGCAAGCTCTTGGCTCCTGGAAGGTCTCAGCACTCCTCTGGGTTTTCCCTGACTTGTAAAACCTTCTCTGTACACCATGAACCCCTGCCTTGCTGTGGAACATGCCTAGCTGGACTAGGGCTGATTTCTTCAGCAAGTAACATTAGCATGTGTCTTGGTTTGAAAGACAGGTGTCTGCTAAGAAAGGAAGAAGCCTCTTTTTTTTTTTTTTTCTTTTTTTTTTTATAGAGAGTGTAAACCCCTCCAAATTATTATAATTTTGAAATTAAGGGGCTCTTAGGCAAAAATATGGGAATAGGAATAACACTTCCTTACTAAGAAAATTAAAATAGAAATACAGTATTACAAAGAACAAATCCAAACCCACTGACAGAGTCAGAATACAACCCAACACCCCGTCAGTCAGTCAGGGTGTTGGTAGCAGTCCCATTNCTGTAGAAGGTGCAGTTTTCCTCCAAAGGTCCAGTGATGATGTGGAAAGGTCTGGTTTTTCCTCTGGAATCCAGTGGAAAAAGGCTGCCTTGGTGTTCCAAATCTCAGATTTTATCTAGGTAGGAAAGGCTTGGCTCCTCCCCCTGGCTGGAGCATTTCCCAATGGGGTGATGTAATTTTTCAGTCACACAGTGGGACTCAATGGCCCATTAACAGAAGATATCCTCCTGGAGGAAGGATGGGATGTGGAAAAGATAAAGATGACTGTCCCACCTGGTTTTAACAGATGGCCCATTAGCAGAGAATATCTCCCACAGAGATAAGGACTACTGCCCCACCTGGTTTCCACAGATGGTGATAGAATACATACCCCTGGTCACACCCTGTATTGCAACCTAAGACAGCATGGTACTCTAAAAATTAATGTATTCTTAAATATTTGGTCTGTTTCCAAAGGTAGACAGACTTAACTGAAGTTGTTTAATTCAATGATCTTTACCATGATCTAAATCAATAAGCAAGAAACCTCATTTGAATACCTACTTTTACATTTCTACTGCTTTATTTCTTGCCAAAATTTGATTATTGATAGTTTGCAACTATTAAGACATATTGTCTTACAATTTACCACAATAAAACAAAAGCACGTTTTATAAATAAAACTTAAACAGGTTATACTATATACACATTTAATCAGTTTCACAATTTTACATACAGTTGTATCAATTATTCATTTCTATTGTGCTGCGTTAAATAGTAATAAACATGATTTCTTCTTTAACAGATGATTAATTTTTCATTCATAATCTATGTCAAATGGCTTCTAATGGAAACTGCAATTCAATTTCAGTGCAGAAGATTAGCATCTTTAAATCATTTTTATTAGATAAATGAAAGAACACCAAGTTGCTGGATACATAAGAAAATAATGTTTTCAACTTAAATTAAATTATCTGTAAAAT
The DNA here is from genome assembly GCA_013400855.1 of Buphagus erythrorhynchus. Classification (NCBI taxonomy): domain Eukaryota; kingdom Metazoa; phylum Chordata; class Aves; order Passeriformes; family Sturnidae; genus Buphagus; species Buphagus erythrorhynchus. The sequence continues at coordinate 5,206 of VZTT01017490.1, read as the reverse complement.
GTATCTGTAATATCTGTAGTTCAGTATTAAGTTCCTCTTGTTTTTCAGTTTTCTAGAATAAGCAGATCTTACTTTTCAGAAATACTTCTTTTTAAAAAGCAAATAAACTGCAATAAAGAAAATTTGAAGCTGTGTCTGCAGAATACGTAAGCTGTCAAAAGGATTGCTGATAACTTCAAGAACTCACTTTTTACAAAACCACCTGACCTGCAGGCAAGTTATACAAATACGTGGTAAAAAATTTTCCTCCTGGGTTTTCAAAGCTCAGCTGGATAGGTCCTGACCAGTCTGAGATCTCAAAATGTTCCCATCCAAAGTAAACTTCTGGGTAATTCTTGGATTCCATGGTTCTACTTTAGCAATTTGAATTATAAGGTGAAAGAGTAAATTGCAAGTGCAGCTTTTTTATTTACCTTACATTTTTCAATAGGTCACAATAATTATATAGATATTTCTTCAATTTATTTTAACATATCTTAAGGTAATTAATTTTGAGAATAAAAAATTGCAGTTGCATACTTATTTCTTCCATTCTTTTCCTTTTAATTAAAGTTAAATATATTCACCTACTGTTTTTTGTTGTGTTTTTTTTTTTTTTCCTTAATAGATCATTTCCAGTTAAAAATCATGAATAACAGAAGAAAAAATAGATTGGTTTAAATTGCAAAAATGGACTTGGGAGGTCTGCCAATTGTGAATTAACATTCCTGATTGAATGATTGAGAGGTATTAACTGATTTGTCAGGTATTTCCTTTGAAAATAATTTTGCATAATGGACAAAGTCTGGGATATATAGATAATGAGTTACATAAAGAAATTTTTAGATTGTCTGATGAAATGATAATAAAATGATTATTTCTATCTGTCATGTACAGTGATTTTAGAACAGGCCAGGTTGCTCTGTGTATTTTCAGACTACATGTGCAGGACATAAATTATATCCAAAGACCATTGTGACACTGCAGCAGTTAGAAGAACTTATAGGAATTGGTACAGTCAAGCATTTATGGATTCTCCATTGCACATAGTGTCTAAAGAAAGATGAGATAGATTGCCAAAGTTGTGCAATAAACTATCCAGAAGATGGAGGTTTTATCCAGTTAGGACTTAATGAAATTCTATGACCTCTGCTGTGCAAGAGGCCACTAGACTAGTACATCTCTGTGTTTTAGTCTGTGCTTTTTTTCTATCAGTTAAAAGAATTTTGAGCCTTGTCAACCAGAAAGATGCTCAAGAGCAATGGTAAAGGAGAAGGTTTAATGTCTCCCTCACAGTTCAGAGCACATCACCACCTGCAAAGAGAAAAGGTTGCAGTGAATGCCTGCTTCTGTTGAGGTCAATAATTTTTTTCCTTTGTCTTTAGAGGACCAGGATTTAAACTAATGAATTTCTTAAAGGTAGTGAAGTTATATGACTCCACAGGAAATATGCATTTGCTAACTAGTTTCTGTATTCATATGCAAAATGATTTGTTGAATCATTATGTTCAACACAATGGTATGCTGAATTTCTTCTCTTAAATCTTTAAATTATATATAATCAAAACCACTCCACATCTACTTATTTCACTATATAAGCACTTTTTCAATGCAGACACTACTTTCTGGTGAAAAACAGAAACAAAAAAATTCAGTACAAAACTTTATCTTTACTAAGACAGCAGTAGAATATTTAAAATAGAGATCCAGCCTTCGGTTTATAGGTGCTGCCAGTGAAGTTATATATGTTCACATAAACATGAAAATTCAGAAAATGTCAGTCACACATACTTATTAAAATGCGACTGTAATAGAATCTGAATGTATTGTAGGCTGAATTCAGAGGTTCTCTGCATTAAGGGTTCTCCTTAACTTATTAATCTCTGAACCTGCTATGTGTGCAGATCATCAACATTTCCCCAATAAACATAATTTCTCTCTAATAGCTCTGTATGCTTAGAATCTAGGAAGAATTTCATTAAACCAAAATGGAGAAAATCTTCTAGAAATAAGAAAATGTTATTAACATTTTAAAAATCTTTTCTTCTTTCTGCACCAAATCACTCTTCTTCACAGAGGTCCTCACCATTCCTAGAGACAACAGCCACATTTCCAAGTATAGAACATTCTCTGAATAAATATCATCAAGCTTTAAAATTTGCCTTTCATTCAGACCATAAAGGGCAAACAAAGAGCTTGTGAGACTGCCCAAGCAAGCAGAAAGAGTCTGGCTCCTAATAGTGTAAATCTTTTGTAAACAGCTCACTGCAGTCCTATTTCACAAAGTCCACAGCAGACTGCTCTGCATTCATAAGTTTTGAGCCTTCAATGGTGACCTAGTCAGTGTTAAATTTGCTTCATTTGCTGTCAGTCCAATGCTTCAAAATTCTTATTAGTTCTCTGTAGGCAGTTCAAAGTCTACCACAATATGGAGCCAAGAAGTAACAGCTCTTTTCCATGCATCCTCAGTGTAGGGATGGTTTCCTGAAGGTTGAAAATCAAGAGATGGATCTGTGTGTAGAATAAAAACAAAAAATTCAGAGTAGATTGTTATTTGACATGGTATGAAGTTAAAAATACCTTAATCAGAAGCAAACACAAAGCAGTCCCAATTTTAAAGGGACATTTATCTATTAGATTGAACTGTTTGCAAAGGAAATTTATGTGCCAAGGTTATAAAGATTATAAAAGACACTATTTAATTATCCCTCAGTTGAACAAAGAAGTCCAAAAAGAGCGTGATATGGGACTAATGGACCAGCAAAAATGCAAAGTACCATTCAGCACTAAAGTAATTGGGCAGAACACAGAAAGAGACCAGGATAAATTATTACTTCATTAATTTTAAAATTAAAGGGCAAGATAAGGTGGTCACTATCATAGAGAGCTATTAAGGTAAAACTGGCTAATCAGCACAATTTAAATTTAAAGAAGTTATCCAATGCCTACCAATTTCAGAAGAGCGTGAAATAAGGCAATTTGATGTAGCTTTATCAATCAAACCATACAGATAAGTGGTTTAGTCTAAGAGTTTTCTAATTTATTGTAGCCTTTGTATAATACAGTGGTCACTGGAAATTAAGGATGGACATCTCTCAAAACATTTAAGGTTTGAGACAGGCTTATTT
>VZTT01017487.1:7621-21653 GCA_013400855.1 Buphagus erythrorhynchus | reverse complement strand
AAACATCTGCTCTGCCTCTCCTCCCCCCTCTCCTCTTGGTTCTTCTGTCCCGCAGCGCTCTGGAGTCTTTGTTCTTTCCCTCTTCTCCGGTTCCAGGAGTTTCTCTCGCCGTGGGGTGGAGGAGGGGGGGATTTGGGGGCTGTGGGGTCACAGGGAAGCCCGGGGGGTGTGGCAGCGCTGCCAGGCGCTTTTTGGGGGACACTGAGGTGCCCTTTGTGTGTGTCCCCAGCACCCCCAATCCCAGCCAAACTGGGGGAGCCGTGGGGGCTGCACAGCCCCGGCCATGGCCAGGAACATTCCCCGCCTTGGGAAAACAAGCGAGGAAAGGGAGAGGCTGAGAGGAGGAGGGACCCCTCCGGAGCCAGGAATGCCACCAGGAGCCTTTGGGGACATCGGGACACCTTGTCCTGCCTGGGGCTGAGCACGGGGCTTGGGGGGGGCTCTGGGGGGCTGCTCCCATCTCCCTGTGCCGGAGTGGGAACAGGGAATTTGGGAAGGGATCGGAGTGGGGGTGGGAGGGAGCAGCTCGACAGCTCCAGGGCCGCTTCCGAGGGGCTGCTTTTCTGCCCAAAATGTAGGTGGTGAAGCCCTTCTTTCCTGCCTGGATCGCACTGAACATTCCCAGGGGAAAAGTTTTCCAGGTGGGCGGGGAGGTGCAGCCCCCTCCCCGCGCCCCCCGTGGGGGTCCCGTTTGGAGCCCCCTCCTTGTCCCCGCTCCGCCAGGAGACGATGGGAGGAACCAGCGGGAAGCGATGTTCGCCGAAATCCTGGGAAAAAGAGTTTTTGTTACTTGGAAGAGGCTCATCCCAAACTTGCCCTTCCCCGCCGGCTGGAGAGGTTTAGGGAAAAGCAGCTCCAAAGGGAAATGTGGGAATCCATCCCCTTGGCACGTGAGGGCTTGGAAACTTCCCCGTTTTTTTGCGATTCTGGGATCCTGGGATCCTCGCGTGGTGCCCGGGACATCCCAGAGCCGCCTCCCGGGAAGCGCAGCGCCCTTCCCTGGGACACCCAAAATGCGGGAATGCTGTCCCTGCTCCCCGGGGGAACGAGGGCTCAGCACTTCCAGCCGGGAAGAGATCAAAGCGCAGCCGTGGGAGGTTTCCCGTGCCTTTGGAAGAGGCTGGAGAGGAGGGAATGAGGCGTCGGAGCCGTTTCCCAGCCGGAGGGAGAAGCGGAACGGGGCGAGGCAGCGGCTTGGGGGGGCGAGCGGGGCGTGTGTGGGGTCCGGGCCGGCGGCGCTTTGGCAGCGGCTCCTGCCAGGATCCGCTTTTGTCCCTGTCCAGCCATTCCCACTGCGTGCGGCAGCGGGATCCGAGCCGGGAGCGGCGCCGGGAAGGGTCGGGACACGCAGGGAAAGGAGGAATTGCTGACACCGAGGGAGCAGCGGGAAATGCTCCGTGCCAGGGCCGCCTTCCCACGGGAGCTGCTGCGGGAGGAGGGAGCAGAGGACGGGATGAGGCTTCGGGAATGATCCTGGGGACTGTAGGGACCAGCAGAGGAGGGGATGAGGCTTCGGGAATGATCCTGGGATCTCTAGGGACCAGCAGAGGAGGGGATGAGGCTTTGGGAATGATCCTGGGGACTGTAGGGACCAGCAGAGGTGGGGATGAGGCTTCGGGAATGATCCTGGGGTTTGTAGGGACCAGCAGAGGAGGGGATGAGGCTTCGGGAATGATCCTGGGGACTGTGGGGACCAGCAGAGGAGGGGATGAGGCTTCGGGAATGATCCCAGGGGCTATGGAGGCCCAGGAGCAGAGGGCGGGATGAGCCTTTGGGAATAATCCCGGGGAATGTGGGGACCAGCAGAGGACGGGATGAGCCTTTGGGAATAATCCCGGGGACTGTAGGGATCTGGGAGCACAGGATGGGATGAGCCTTTGGGAAGGATCCTGGGGAATATGGGAATCTGGGAGCACAGGATGGGATGAGCCTTTGGGAAGGATCCTGGGGAATGTGGGGATCTGGGAGCAGAGGACGGGATGAGCCTTTGGGAAGGATCCCGGGGACTCTGAGGATCCTCCTGGCACGCAGGAGCCCCGCGCTGTTGTCGCCGTGTCCTGGCTGAGTCCTGGCGGGTGTCACCCATCCCTGCACGGACACAGCGCATTCCCAGCGGGAATCTCCCGGCTCTGCTGCTCGCCGGGAAAGGGCGAGAACCGCGGGCTTGTTCCATCAGGGCTGCGCTTCCCAAGGGACCCCGGCGACGCCGGAGTGACAGCCTGGCTGCCCTCCCCCTTTTCCAAGATTCCCAGCGCTCCAGAGCCGCTGGATAAGGAGCTCCGTGCCGGGTCGGGCTCTCGCAGAGACACGAGCGGTGCTGGACGCGAGGGGAGCCAAGGAAGGAGCTTTGCCCGATCCTTGTGGTTATTTTTATCTCCCTCTCCGACATTCCCGTTCCCAGGCTGCCAGGGGGCTTCTCCCCCACCAGGGATGGTGGGAATTGCGGGAATACGCGAGAGGAGCTAACAACGAGCTGGAAGGGGGCCCTACCCCATCCATCCAGGCTTTTCCTGCCTCTCCCAGAGTTAAAATTCCCTTTATCCCTCTGCGGGAGCGGGATCTCGGACAAATATCCGGATCCAGCCGCTCCCTCTGCCCTGAGCGCTGCAGGAGGAGCCCGAGGGGCAGCGCGGGGGTTTCTGCCGGTGACAAATCCCCCTTCGCGGCGACCTTTGCACGGCTCCCTCTCGCCCCGGGGTGGCGACTTCCCCCTGCCCTTGGCGCCCATCCCGGGGCTGGCAGCCAGCGCTGCTGGGAGCTGGGGGTTACTGGGATGCAGGGAAGAGAAACTATGTGCAAAGCAAACCCCAGTGGCATTCGGGGCTGGAATTTCCAGCTGTTGCTCTGATTTTTTTTTTTTTTTTTTTTTTTTTTTTTTTTTTTGTCCATTGTAACCGGCACGACTGAGGAAGCAGCTGCCTCCTTCTGGGAAAAACCTCGGGAATGTGTTGGGTGCCTTGGTCTTGCAGCCAGGCCGAGCTCAGCGGCTCGGGAGGTGTCAGGACTGGTTTTATCCATGAATTGAGCCTTTTTTTCTACGCCAGGCCGTCGGTTTCCTGAATTCCTCCGTTGCTCCATGACTTAACTTTGTTCCAGTGGCGCGGATTCCTTGTGGGCAGCTGGAATTGGAGCTGTCCCGTCCGTGGAGCTCAGGAGGGGAGGCTGGCAGGGCTGGGGCCGTGCTGGGGATCAGGGGGTGAGATTTGGGAATTCAGCTCCTGGCATTCATGCCATAAATCCAACTGGATGAAGAACAGACTTCCAGCTTTTCCAGATCCAGGGAGAGCTGCTTGGAATCTTCCAGCGGGTTGGAGGCGATTGTGGCGGCCTCGGGCTCGTTGCATCCCTGTTTTTTTTTTTTTTGGGGAATCTCACTGCTTTCCTGCAGTTTTCTTGGAAGTGGGTCCTGCTTTCCCCAGGAGGGCATCGGGGGAGGGTGGTGGCAGTGCCAGAGGGCAGGGACAGTCCCCACAGGGATGTGGGGCGGATAAAAGGGGCCCACCCCTGCCCGTCCGTGAATTCTGACAGAATTCCACAGGATGTTGTCACTCTCCAGCCGGGATTCCTGGCTCTGGTGGCTGTTCCCACTCTGTGCCGCGTCCCCAAACATCTGGGATGTCAAATCCTCGTGTGGAGGGGACGGGGTGACAGCGCTGCCCTGTCCCCTACCCTGCTGGGACACTGCTGGGTGGCCCCAGGGGACCCAGACCCTGGATCACAGCGTGTCCCAGCTGGAATATTGTGTCCTGGATGGAATGTCACCTCCCAGCTGGAATGTCACCTCCCAGCTGCTTCCCCGCCCCTGCACCAGGCCAAGCTCAGACCTCAGCGCCCCTCGGGTGTTTGTGGGGGTTAAAATCCAGGTTCTGGAGCAGAGGAAAAACCCCATGGGAAGATCTGGGACCCCATGGGAAGCTCTGGGACCCCATGGGAAGCTCTGGGACCCCATGGGAAGCTCTGGGACCCTGTGGGAAGCTCTGGGACCCCGTGAAAAGTTCTGGGATCCCATGGGAAGCTCTGGGATCCCATGGAAAGTTCTGGGACATCATGGGAAATTCTGGGACCCCGTGGAAAGCTCTGGGACTCCGTGGGAAGATCTGGGACCCCCATGGGAAGCTCTGGGAGCCCATGGGAAGCTCTGGGACCCCCATGGAAATTCCTGGGACCTCATAGGAAGCTCTGGGACCCGATGAAAAGCTCTGGGACCTCATGGGAAGTTCTGGGACCCCATGGAAATTTCTGGGACCCCATGGGAAGCTCTGGAACCCCATGGGAAGCTCTGGAACCCCATGGGAAGCTCTGGAACCCCCATGGAAATTCCTGGGACCTCATGGGAAGCTCTGGGACCCCGTGGAAAGCTCTGGGACTCCATGGAGCAAGATCCATGTGCTGTGGCCGGGGGAAGGAGCAGGATCCTGTCGGAATGGGAAGGGCTCTGCACAAACAGCAGATCCCGCCAGGGATTTTCCCATTTTCCAGACACTGAATCCGGAATGTGGGGGGCAGGATCACATCCATCCCCAGCCAGACCTGCAGCAGCTCTGCCGGGCTCAGGATCCGGCAGCTCTGGGCTCCGCCGGCTCCTTCCCTGCTCCTCCCTCCCTTCCCCCAGCGAGATGCCAGAGCCCTGATGGAAAGCAGCCGGCTCGGGGTTAACCAGAGCCAGATGGAGCAGGGAGGAACAGGCTGCGCCTGCAGGGGGGCGAAAATGGGATTTTTCCTGGAGAAAATGAATCCCTTGGAGCCCCAGGAAGGAGTGGGATCGCTTCAGAGGGAGGTGGAGCTGGAAGAGGGTGGTCCATGCAGGGTGGGATGCAGATCCTGCTGGGAAGCAGCAGGGGTTGGTGTGGGCTGCTCCTGCTGTTCCTGGGTTGGGTGGGGGCTTTTCCCCTTCAGGGATGATGGAAATTGGGGATTCCAGGTGAGGGGAGAGCTGGAAATGGGCTGGAAAGGGAGGATGGGCAGCGAATCCCACCCTGCTGTGCCGGATTTCCCTCCAAAAGTGTCACAAAATCAGCAGCACTTTCCCTTCCATTTCCCTTCTTCCTTGGATTTTCTTCATGGATAATGGTGAGCCAAAGGGATCCTGTGGATAATGGTGAGGCAGGGAGAGGAATTCCATGGAAAGTGGTGAGCCAGGGAGAGGAGTCCATGGATAATGACAAATGAGAGAGGGATTCCCTGGATAATTATGAATGACAGGGACCCCATGGATGATGATGAATGAGAGAGGAATTCCATGGATAATGGTAAGCCAGAGGAATTCTATGGATAATGGTGAGCTGGAGGGATCCCATGGATAACAGTGGGGCAGGGAAAAGAATCTCATGGATAATGATGGGCAAGGGAGGGGAATTCCATGGAAAGCGGTGAATGAGAGGAATTCCATGGAAAGTGGTGAGCCAGGGAGAGAAATTCCATGGATAATGACGAATGAGAGAGGGATCCCATGGATAATAGTGAATGAGAGAGGGATCCCATGGATAACGGTGGGGCAGGGAGAAGAATCCCATGGATAATGATGAGCAATGGAGAGGAATTCCATGGAAAGTGGTGAACGAGAGAGGAATTCCATGGATAACGGTGAATGAGAGAGGGATCTCATGGGTAATGGTGAGCCAAAAGGATCCTGTGGATAATGGTGAGGCAGGGAGAAGAATTCCATGGATAATGGTGAATGAGAGAGGAATTCCGTGGAAAGTGGTGAGGCAGGGAGAGGAGTTCCATGGATAATGGCGAATAAGAGAGGAATTCCATGGATAATGGTGAATAAGAGAAGAATTCCATGGATAATGGTGAATAAGAGAGGAATTCCATGGAAAGTGGTGAGGCAGGGACAGGAATTCCGTGGATAACAGGGACAGGCACCTCAGCGACTCCCACCCTGGCGAGGGGCTGCATTTGAAGATGACTCCCAACAGGAAGCCAGGGCAGATCATCCCCCGAGGGTGGCGAGGTGACAATTCCTCCAGCAGCCCCTTCCCAACCCCCTCTCCTCGTGTCCCCGCAGGAAAACACCCGGACCATGAAGGCGGCCCTGGCGCTCCTCCTCCTCCCTCTGGCGCTCGCCCTGGCACCGGTGGCGAGCGGGCAGCGGCGGAAACCCCCCCGCAAACCCACCCGGCCCCCCGCACCCTTCGAGGAGCCGGCGGAACCCACGGAGCTGCCCCCTCCCCTCCCTCCCGGCCCTCCCTCCATCTTCCCCGACTGCCCCCGGGAGTGTTACTGCCCGCCGGATTTCCCGTCGGCGCTGTACTGCGACAGCCGCAACCTGCGCACAGTGCCCGTGATCCCGCCCCGCATCCACTACCTGTACCTGCAGAACAACTTCATCGCCGACCTGCCCGAGGAGTCCTTCCGCAACGCCACCGGCCTCAAGTGGGTCAACCTGGACAACAACCGCATCCGCAAGGTGGACAGGAAGGTGCTGGAGAAGCTGGAAAATCTCATTTTCCTCTACATGGAGAGGAACCAGCTGAAGGAGGTGCCCGCCTTTCTGCCGCCCAACCTGGAACAGCTGCGGCTCAGCAGGAATCAGATCTCCAGGATCCCCGCTGGTGTCTTCAACAAGCTGGAGAACCTGGTGCTGCTGGACCTGCACCACAACAAGCTGAGTGATGGCGTGTTCAACAAGAACACCTTCAAGGGGCTCAAGAACCTCATGCAGCTCAACCTGGCTCACAACATCCTGAGGAAGATGCCCCCCGGCGTGCCCAGCGCCATCCACCAGCTCTTCCTGGACAGGAACAACATCGAGGACATCCCCAGCGATTATTTCAAGGAGTTTCCCAACCTGGCTTTCATCCGGCTCAACTACAACCAGATCTCGGATAAAGGGCTGCCCAAAAATTCCTTCAACCTCACCAACCTGCTGGTGCTGCACCTGGCCCACAACAAGCTCACCAACGTGCCCTTCATCAGCCCCAAGCTGGAGCACCTCTACCTGAACAACAACTCCATCGAGAGTGAGTCCCACGGCTGGCATGGGGAGGTTTTTTTGGGGGTAGAAAAACCTTGGAAAGGTTTTTTCCAAGGCGTTTCTCACCCAGCGGGATGTGATCCCTTCGAAGGGATGAGGTGGGAGCTGCAAGGGTGGAGGGAGGGTCTGGGGGGAAGGGGAGGAGCAGAGTGAATTCCCCTCCCGGTGCTGCAGGACTTTTCCTGGTTGTCTTCTTTGAGGCCGCCTGCCCTTGGAAGAGCTCTTTCCCTGGCAAAAATCGGGATATTTAACAAGGAGAGCCTGGGTTTGTGTTTTAGGGGCTGGGGATGGTGAGGGAATATCCCAGCTCCGCTCCAGAGCTGGGGAAAGAACAAGGAGAGCACAGCTGCCATGGAGGCAGAGCAGCCAGGGCTGATCCACAACATTCCAGGGAAATCCAGCTGCAATTCCAGGGGAGAGGAGCCTGGGATGCGTGGAACAGAGAGAGGAGGAGGCAGAATCCCACTGAATTCCCATTTAGCTTTCCAGTGCCTAAAGGGGCTCCAGGAGAGCTGGAGATGGGTTTGGGATGAGGGATGGAGGAGCAGGACACGGGGAATGGATTCCCACTGCCAGAGGGCAGGGATGGATGGGATATTGGGAAGGAATTCCTGGCTGGGATGGAATTCCCAGAGCAGCTGTGGCTGCCCCTGGATCCCTGGAAGTGTGCAAGGCCAGGCTGGACACTGGGGTTTGGAGAACCCTGGGAGAGTGGGAGGTGTCCCTGGGTGATCTTTACATTCCTTTCCAACCCAAACCATTCCAGGATTCCTGGTCTCCCCAGATGTTTCCGCTGTTGGAGCTCCTGCTGTGACCACATCTGGCTCCAACGCTCGTTAACCTGAATTTTAATCAAACACCAATTTTAATCAAACATCAATTTTAATCAAATTTGAGCCTGGGGAGGCCTTGTGGTGCAGGTGGCGACTCCTGCTGGCTTCCCACATCCCCGGTATCCCGGTCCTGCCGGCGTTTTCCATGGAGACAAATCCTGTGCACGCCCTGACCCAGCTTTTCCTCACCTGGCTTTTAGAAGGTTCCCATCCCTGGAGCCGGGTGCTGACATCAGAATCCCGGGCTTTATTTTCCATTCCCGGCTGGGCAGGGACACGTGGAATTCCAGAGGAGAGCAACGAGCCGTGTGCTGACGTTCTCTCCGATGTGACAGGGCTGGAGCGGGATTCCTTGATGTTTTTTTGGGAAGCTCGGGGCGGGCTGGGCAGGTTCCGGGAGCGGGATGATTCCTTTTCTCTCTGGAATGTCACCGCATCCCGGAGGAACGTGACCTACTTCGCTCCTGATCAAAAGCCAGACTTTCCCTCTCGCTGGGGCTTTGGGAACAGGCTGGGATTGTCCCTTTTGGTGGCAAAACAGCCCCGGTTTGGGGTTCAGTAACAGCGGGGGTTCAAAAATCCCTGCCCACATTCCCTTCTCCCTCATCTTCATCCCACTGTACCTCCTGCCAAAATTCCCTTCTCCCTCACCTGCCTCCCGTGCTTCCTCCTGCCCACATTCCCTTTTCCCCACACCTGCACCCTGCTCTTCTTCCTGCCAAAATTCCCTGCTCCTTCACTTGCGTCCCGCTCTTCCTCCTCTCCACATTCCCTATTCCCTAACACTCATCCCGCTGCTCCTCCTGCCGAAATTCCCTTTTCCTTAACCCGCATCCTGCTGTTCCTGCATCCCGCCATTCCACCTCTCCACGTTCCCTTTTCCCTCACCCTCATCCCGCCGTTCCTCCTCTCCATATTCCCTTTTCCTTCACCCTCATCCCGCTGTTCCTTCTCTCCAGGTTCCCTGTTCCCCCACTCGCATCCCGCTGTTCCTCCTCTCCACATTCCCCATTCCCTCCCCCTCATCCCGCTCTTCCTCCTCGCCACATTCCCCATTCCCTCCCCCTCATCCCGCTCTTCCTCCTCGCCACATTCCCCATTCCCTCCCCCTCATCCCGCTCTTCCTCCTCGCCACATTCCCCATTCCCTCCCCCTCATCCCGCTCTTCCTCCTCGCCACATTCCCCATTCCCTCCCCCTCATCCCGCTCTTCCTCCTCGCCACATTCCCCATTCCCTCCCCCTCATCCCGCTCTTCCTCCTCGCCACATTCCCCATTCCCTCCCCCTCATCCCGCTCTTCCTCCTCGCCACATTCCCCATTCCCTCCCCCTCATCCCGCTCTTCCTCCTCGCCACATTCCCCATTCCCTCCCCCTCATCCCGCTCTTCCTCCTCGCCACATTCCCCATTCCCTCCCCCTCATCCCGCTCTTCCTCCTCGCCACATTCCCCATTCCCTCCCCCTCATCCCGCTCTTCCTCCTCGCCACATTCCCCATTCCCTCCCCCTCATCCCGCTCTTCCTCCTCGCCACATTCCCCATTCCCTCACCCTCATCCCGCTGCTTTACCTCTCCACATTCCCTATTCCCTAACCCCCATTCCCGCCGTTCCTCCTCTCCACATTCCCTATTCCCTAACCCCCATTCCCGCCGTTCCTCCTCTCCACACTCCCCATTCCCTCACCCTCATCCCGCTCTTCCTCCTCTCCCACAGAAATCAACGGCACGCAGATCTGCCCCACCTCCCTGGTGTCCATCCAGGATTTCTCGCCCGCGGACCTGGACAGCGTCCCCCGGCTGCGCTACCTGCGGCTGGACGGGAACCTGCTGAAGCCGCCCATCCCTCTGGACCTCATGCTGTGTTTCCGCCTGCTCCAGTCCGTGGTGTTTTAATCCTGCCCCGCCTCTCCCAGGCCCGGCTTAGCTCGGACATTTCCTCCCCCGACGGCGTTTGACACGTGGGACCCTCTCTCCTCCCTCTCCCCCTGCTCACTCCTCTCCTCCATCCCTCTCCCCGTCCCTTTTCCCCCTCTGCAGGACACTCGTGGCTCCGTGGGGACACGTCGTGTCCCAGCTGCCACCTCAGGTCACAGCTCGCTGTCCTTGTCCCCCAGGCCAAGCCCGGAGCCGGCTCCGTCTCTCCCTTGGCACCCGGCAGAGTTCGGGGGTTGGGTTCGGTCCGGATGGAGCTGCGGGGCTCGGGGCGTGTCCCTGCTCCTGGGGACGATTCCCGGTGGATTTGGGAGCTGGGATGGCGCTGGAAGCGGAGGGAGGATGGACAGTGTGGCCATCACAGGGGATGGGGACACTCCTGTCACCTGGGCCCTTTTGGAGAGCTTTGGCCCCGCATTTCTCTGGAGCAGGAGGATGGAAATTCCTCCTGGAGCTGGGGATTTGCCGGGATGGAGCAGGGACGGTGTCCTGGATCCTGCCCCTGGATCCTGTGCCCTGAGTGGGTCACACCTTCCCACACCCCCCTGGGCAAGACCAGGCCCTGCCCGGCTTCAAATCCCCCATCCCAGCAGCAATCCATGGGCTCACAGCCCCATCCCAAAATCCTGAATGCTTCCCTCTGAGCTGGGGGGATACAGACACATCCATGGGGTCACAGCCCCATCCCAAAATCCTGAATCCTTCCCTCTGAGCTGGGGGGATACAGATACATCCATGAGGTCACAGCCCCATCCCAAAATCCTGAATCCTTCCCTGTAAAATCTGGGATACAGAGCTACATCCATGGGGTCACAGCCCCATCCCTGAATCCTGCATCATTCCCTGTAAAATCTGAGGATACAGGGATGCATCCATGGGGTCACAGCCCCATCCCAAAATCCTGCACCTTTCCCTGTAAAATCTGGGCTATAGGGACACATCCATTGGCTCACAGCCCCATCCCGAAATCCCACATCCTTCCCTCTGAGATCTGAGGATTCAGGGCCACATCCACGGCTCAGTTTCTCTCTGGAGCCAATCACACACGACTGGCTTTTGCCTTTTTTATTAGAAATAAAAGGAAGGGGAAAGAAAAGGGAAGAATTATCCTTTGGAGGAGCTATTTTTATCCCTTCTCTTCCCCATCCTCAGATGTATTGCTTCCCCTTCCATAGCTGTACCTGCATTTATCGGGTGTCCGGGTTTAGGGGGGATTATTCTCTTCTTTTCTTCCTGAGTCTCAGGATTTGGATTTAAAGGCCGAGCATTAGAGAGGGGAAAAAAAAAAAATCAAAATCCAACCACAATGAGCATTAAATAAACCAAAGAAAGCTCCTTTGTGTCCAGCCAGCAGAGCTGACCCTTCCTGGGGTGGCCACGGACGGGCACCGTGTCCTTCCCCCTGTGGATGGCACAGGGATGCTCCCCTTTTTCCATTAATTAAAACCTCATGCTAATTAACGAGGTTTTTTTTTTTTTCTGATGATAAAAAATCTCCTTTCCAGCTCTCCCTGCAGTTGGGTGGGACAGGTTTCAGCCCTAAACCCGGACGAATTCCCCCCCCTGGATTTATATATATTTATATCTGATGTGTATATAGACTGGTAGAGTGTACAGATATTCCTAGAGCCACGTGTACCTCCCGACCCGGCAACTTTATGGGGTTTTCACTCCCACTCCCTGCAGCAGTGGAAATAAAATCATTCACAAGGGACCTCGAGCCTCTCCCTGATCCATCCTCGCCTTCCTCCATCCAGCAGCAAAATTTCCATGCTTGGGAACACCTATCCCAATATTTCTGGGGGTTGGTGGGCTGGGGGTTTTGGTTGGAGTGATGCTGAATTTGGGAAGGAATTCTTGGCTGGGAGGGTGGGCAGGGGCTGGGATGGAATTCCCAGAGGATCCCCTGGAAGTGTCCAGGGCCAGGTTGGAGCAGGGTGGTGGAAGGTGTCCCTGCCCATGGAATGGGATGGATTTAAGGGATTATCCTTCCCTGTAAAATCTGGGATATTGGGACACATCTATGGGGCACAGCCCCATCCCAAAATCCTGCATCCACACTCATGGGGCACATCCCCATCCCAAAATCCTGCATCCACATCTATGGGGCACAGCCTCATCCCAAAATCCTGCATCCACACTCATGGGGCACAGCCTCATCCCAAAATCCTGCATCCACACTCATGGGACCGCAGCCTCATCCCAAATCCTGCACCCACATCTATGGGACTGCAGCCTCATCCCAGCATCCTGCATCATTCCCTGTAAAATCTGGGATTCAGGGCCGCACCTATGGGGCCCAGCCCCATCCCAAATCCCACACCCGTGGGTCACATCCCGTCTCCAGGGTCCCTGTCCCACCCCCGGCGCGTTCCCCCCCTGCCGGGTGGGCGGCAGCGGCCGCGGCTTCTCCTCCTGCGCGTCCCCGAAGCCGCTCCCGCTCCCGGAGCCGCTCTCCCCGCGTGAATCCGCCCCGAGGAGGAGGAGGGATGAGGAGGAAGGTGTGAGGATGTGGGATGAGCCGGGGGCCGCTCCCGGCGGGGGCTGAGCCCCCTCTCCGTGTGTTTGCGGCGTGCGGAGCGGGCGCAGGAGCGCGCCCACCCCTCCCGAACCCCGCGGTTTCGTAACCAGAGCGTGAATCTGTGGACGCACACATTCAGGGAGCTGGGGAATTACAACTTGGGAATCCTTTTCAGGCCTGGATTTCTCCTGACTCTCAGGTCCATTCCCAAACTGACAAGCCGACTACAGCTTCAGTTAGGGAGAAAGTCTCCCAGAGCGATAACGTGGTGAAAAACAGAGTGGAATTCGTAATACAAATTAACACCTGGTGTTTTTCTCATGGGACATCCGGACATGTTATCCCAGAGGTGTTTTTCCCAATTATCCAATGAACTACTGTCCTGTCCTAATAGCACGTAACACACTTTAAATACGGACTATCCGAACAATGAAGTTAACTTTTTTCCCCAAAGAAGTCCGTACGTGCTGCTGTCCTCTTTCTCTCTTTGCAGGGCATGAATCCCCCACTGCCAGGGGGGGTTTTCCTTCCCTGGGGGTGTCAGAGCCATCCCCCATGAGAGACGAGCACCCCCAAATCTTCTCCCTGCGGACCCTCGGTGCTGCCGTGGGGTTGGGGCTGTGGGAAGCTGCTCCTGTGGGGTCTCGGGGATCCCCTCATGAGTGGGGTTACAGGGGTGGGGGCTCCTCAGCTGCTGTTCCCAGTGCTTGATCCCCCCCCAGGGATTGGGATCAGGGGGAATTCTGGCTCCAATCAATCCCCCCCGCAGCTGGTGACCCCCCAACCCCATTTGTGGGTGCTGAGCAGGGACCTCCCGCTCTGAGAGCGCTGGCAGTGACCCTTTGGGGGGTGCTGGGCACTCAGGGACATTTGGGGCCGTCCAGGTGACACCGTCCGTGCAGGGAGTGCTGAGGGGGGACAAGGAGAGGCTGCTGCTTGTGGGGACGAGGACAGGACATCATTCATGGGGCCAGGATGGAAAAGTAAAGACCCCAAAGACCCCATGGCCATGGGGACCCCTTCACCCCTTTGGGACCCTTCACCTCTGGGAACCCTTCACCCCTTTGGGACCCTTCACCCCTGGAAACCCCACTGCCCTGGGGACCCTTCACTCCCAAGGACTTCTTCATTCCCGGGGACCCCTTCATCTCTGGGAACCCTTCACCCCTGGGGACCCCATTGCCCAGGGAACCCCACTGCCCTTTGGGACCCTTCAGCCGCTGGGGACCCTTCACCCCCGAGGACTTCTCCATCCCTGGGGCCCCCTCACCCCTGGGGACCCCACTGTCCTGAGGACCCTTCATCCCCAGCGACTTCTTCATCCTCGGGGACCCCTCAGCCCTGGGGACCCCACTGCACTTTGGGACCCCTTCACCCCTCAAGGACCCCTCACCCCTGGGGACCCCACAGCCCTGGGAACCCTGCACCCTTCAGAGATCCTTCACCCCTGGGGACCCGTCACCCCTGGGGACCCCACTGCCCTTTGGGACCCCTTCACCCCTCTAGGACCCCTCACCCCTGGGGACCCCACAGCCCTGGGGGCCCTGAGCCAGCCCCCCTTTCTCATCACAGCCCCCTCCCCCTTTCCCGGCCTCGCTGACGCCCCCCCAGCTGCCACATCGCCTCCGTCACGGTGCCCACCGAGCCGCCTAATGAGCGCCTTAATGAAGATTAGCGGCCGCTCCGTGCTGAGCGGGGCCGGGGCTTGTCCTGGCGAGGGGGGGACACGGGGGCTGCGGTGCCCACGGGGGTCTGGGGGGGCTGCGGGG
>VZTT01017486.1:23078-34274 GCA_013400855.1 Buphagus erythrorhynchus | reverse complement strand
ACTTAATGTCCTTATAAATTCTTTCATGTCAAAAATCTTATTGTAATATAAAGCAGAAGTGTCAAAGGAAAATATGTTTATGTGGTACTTTTTGCTCAGCTAGCAAGAGATAGTACTGAAAAAGCTGATCTTCTCTGAAATGGCTCTTATGTCATTCTCTGTGGCTCTGTGGGGTGGGTACTCTGAGATGAGGTTCAGTCTTGTATTTCAGGATGGCAGAACTTCACAGCAGGCACTGAAAGTCTGTGAACATTATTTGTTTACGGGTCCAAGAAAGATAGGGGATGAGGAGACCCAAGGAGATGCACCTTGTCCAATTCCCTCTGCCATGGGAATCAAGCATTTTGAAAGAAAGTCAGGATGAAGGAAGTCATAGAACTTAAACAGCTGAATATCTGAATTCACTGTCTCCCATGCACTTACAAAGTGTCTCCCCTAAATGTCTTTGCCACTAATTCAGGGAATCATTTTCCCCATTGAACTTGGAAATTAACTCTTCATCAGAGTCCTATTGACATCTGTTTTGAAAGCAAAACCAAATAAGCTGGTGCCTTCGGCTTCTTTGCAGAGCACATCTATAAGTTCTGTCCCTGTTCTTTGATCTGTCTCCATTTGTGGTCATTTTTCACTGTGACACCTCCCCCTACCCCCCATTAGAAACAGCACTCCAGTTGTCTTCCACTGTTTGCTAAAACAACAATTACTTCAGCCTTGTCCTCATTATTCACAATTGATTTCTTTAATTTTGTTATTCACCTAGTGTATTTCTAAACACTTTTTGTTTTGTTAAATTTCTCACAACTTGCTCATTTCATTTTGCACCCAGTTTCACGCCCATTTTCCTGTTTCTTCCACATTGATATCTTCCATGATTTATGTTTATAGTAACCTCTTGTTTTTGTGTTTTAGTGAGGTTTGATATCTTAGACTGTATATTATACGTGTCCTATTTTTTCTCTACATTGGGAAAAACGATCATTTTCCTTTCAATACAAGATTTTGAGGAAATGGACTTCCCACACTCATTTGTCCCTTTGATTATCTCCCCAACAGCCTCTATCTACCACTTCCTTGAGGTTGAAGTGGTCTCATCTTTCCAGCCATTTTGTTGCATTCATGTCTTTCTTTCTGGGAAAAGCGAGTGCTCATGTTTCAGCAATTGATCACCCAATATTCCTACTTTTACTTTCTATTAAAGCAGCATTTCTGTAAGTGTAGCATTAAATTGCATGCATTCCCTCATGTGTTAAGAGCTGAAACTTAGAAGAGAGTTCTCCCATTTCAGACCTTTCTATTGATGCTGGACACATAAATAGCAAAAATGAACGCTCCACAGGAAAGCAAATGAGGCCCTAAACCACACTTAGGAGGTGAGACAATGCATTAAAAACATCAGTACAATCATAACAATGACACAGTTATGACCACACAACAAACAAAAGAAAACAATTCATGAAGGGCAGAAAACTTCAGCACAGCACACCACGAGCATCATCCTTCCAGAGTGTGAGCCCTCAGAAAGTTGGAAGCTTCTGTGCTTTACACAAAACTCCCTTTTATAAAGACATGCCATGTCTTTTATAAAGACATTCTGTTCCTTTTCAGGAAATGCTCTTCTTGCTACCTCTTAGACCTATGAACACTGTTTTCCATGGTCTAGCTTTCTCTTTCTGAAGGAAAAGGACTACAACACTTCCTCTTTTCATTAAAATAATAGCAATTTCACATTAAAAGTAATATTAAAGATTTAAAAAAATGTAATTTTAGGTTTGATGTCAGTTTATCACATGAAGGCCACATTATTAAAATATCTGTGCCCTGTGGAGGAAGAATTTAGGTGATCTGACACCATCACAATCTTTATTCTTGCAAGTTAGGCAGGTCACTACAACTGACTAATAACAACACTTCCAGAAAGAAAAGATTTCATAACTGTTTTAACTTTCCTGGCCTAACTGCACCTCGTCATGTCAACACTTGCAGTGTGGTAAAAGAATATAATTTCCTTTCTTGTGCAGGGAAAGCTTTCAAGAGACCACACAGGAACCTTCTGCCATTTCATTTACCACAAGAGATTTGTAGCTACCCAGAAGATGGTAATCTGCAAAACCTTCTGCACACATCTCCCCTATTTAACAGTTATCTGATCAGCTACTGAATAAAAGAGTAAAATAACCTTTATATTTTGCTCATAAAGAAATGAAGCATTACTAGAAACACTTTAAAAGCTATAACAGAAAAAAATCCCAACAGATGGGGGTCAGGGAGGGGAGGGAGAACTTTTAGCTCACTTACTCTAGCTCTGGTGAGATAACAACACCCCTAAATTAGGAATGCCTTAAACTGTAAAAGGCTAACAAGGGTGATGCAATGCAATGCCTCTTTGTTATCAAGCAAGATTTCATCAACAGAAATTCCAGTGCTGAGACACCTAGCTTGTTTCAAACACTAGCACCCAAAATAACCAGCCTTAAAAGGTCATGTTTATTTAAAAATAGCTTGCTTGCATTTTACATTAATTTACTAACCTTAAAAAATTAAATGCAAATGTATACAAATAATTTAAGCATCCTGTCAAAGTTCACACACACACTGCTAGAGCAATGACAACATTCAAGGTCATATGATATCTTCCTTAACCCAAGTAATAACCCTGAGGATTATTCTGTTAAATACAGACTGAACTGAAACAGTTGCACCTTCTTTAGCAATTTCTATCCTTGTTAAAAAAAAACCCAAAAAACCACCAAAATCAAAGCTCTAATTTCCTATTTATCATGTGCATCCCAGTCCATAACAAAGAAGGATACTGTACCTCTGATGCTGGTGGCTGTTGCCGGTGTGCTTGTGCTGGCTTTTAAGGCTACATTGGTTGTGACTGTTGCAGTGGTAAGGGAGGGGATGACAGTAGTGGAAAGCAAAGTGTTGAAAACATCTGGTGAGTGGAAAAAAAAAATAAAAAAATAAAATCAAAAAATAAAATCATATCATGCAAACAAAGGAGAACCATAATAGTGGTTTAATTTGTAAATACAAGCATGTTGAAAATGACTAAATTAAAACATGATTAACATAAATTATTACAGGTACAACAGAGTACCTTTAAATTCTTGACATTTATCACTCTCAATTTTTATAGTCAATCTTTGAGTACATGGAATTTAAAACTCTGTTAAAATGACCACATTTCCACAGAACAAGAGAGTGACAGTTTAAGTGACAAGAATCCATTTCTTCGTTGAGCCATTTTAAATGTCTCACGTAGTAGGAACCATATACAGATGAAACATGCTATGTCAGAGTGGGAGATGAAAAAAACAACACCATCATGCTGAAATAAACACACACATGTTAACGAGAAATGGCTGCATGTTAAAACACCCACTTTCAGACAGACTCAATGAAGGGAAAAAGGGGAGAAAATGCTACTAACTATAAGAGCTGCTTTTTCCGGATTGCTTTTCTTCTTCCCACACATTTGCTTAAGACACAGTTGTCTGCTAAGATCCAGAGCAGAGTATATTTCAAAATCTTTACCCTAATTTGCAGGCACAGTCATCTTTCAGTCATCCTTAACGCTCGTAATTTATTGTCAGTACACATCAGTACTTTTCTAAAACACCTTCAAACTAAAAATCAGAAATGATAATAATATTACTGATAAAAAAGCATGCATGCAAGTCAGAAAAAATCCATACATAAAATGATGACAGCATCCTATAAAACCCTTCAGGTTTTGCTCAAGCAAGTGCAAGTATGCTAGGATTAGGAGCAGGACTGCTTCTCTGCAGAGGAACCAACAATTCCTGATGCAGAATGCTCCAGTACAGAGCAGAACATAACCAGATGTACACATAGAAAATACTTTGATTACACTGCCAGAAGCAATAAAGACCAATAGGACTTTGCTTATAAGGTGATTGCAGGTTTCAAAGAACAAACAAACAAGAGCTCTGAAGAGAACTAGAGAAAAGCACTTCTGAGAAGACATAAAAAGCATCTGGCATTTTTCAGATTATTTATACCACAGGTTTGAAAGGGAAGGACTCATTTCTCAGCAGTTGATGGTGAGCAACCCATTCCATACTGATTCCACTGAAAATATTTCTGAAGGGCGCTATTTAGTGCAATAAAAGAGCAAAAATCTGACCCACAATCTGTCATCCCTTGCTGTGGAAAGAAATGCAATTGGTCCCTGAGTACCATCAATTCTGGCTGAAATCAATGGAAGCTGAAGTAGCTCAGAGCTTTTCAGTATTGGGCCCTACAGAACACACTTCAGACACAGGGTCCTTGAGCTCAGCATTGCATAATTACTCTCTTAAGGCTTCAAAGTAGCACTCTTACCTTATTTCCATGCTGGATGACAGATTATTTTCCAAGTTTAAAAGTCTCCTTGTTAGTTAATATGTTAACAGTTGATAAAAACACCACTATGCTGTCTGGAATCTACACTTGTGTGATGTTCTACTTGTGAAGCCATCAGAAAACAGTATAAAATCCATCTTTCATCTGTACACTGATTTTTAATCTAATGTACACTGCTATTTAATCAAATTCCCAGTATAAAATATTCTCAAGACAGAAAAATTAGAACAGGCTTTTAAAAACCCTCCCAGTTGTAGCCATATTAATCACCAGGAATAATGATAATATTACCTGGTGTGTGAGTACCACAATAATGAAATAAAACTGAGTATAACAAGCATTAGAAATAAATTAACATGTTAAAAAGAAACATGTCACATGTACTGATCTATGTAATTCCTTCTCATAAAGGGAAACTCCTTCCCTGATAATTTTCTGTTAAAAATTAAATCAAAGAGAAAAAAACCCCCACCTACTTCATAAGGAGAGAAAAACCTTGTTTATTAGAAAAGTTTTATACATCATTCTTGTACGTAAAACTAATTAATGTGACTCATGGTTCCATTCATTATCTTTCTTAAATACCAATTACTTAAGACTGCAATGACAAGTTATGGTTTTATGACAGTGTTATCCAACCTACAAGCACACTGTTTACCTATTTTACCAAATAATAACTTACATGAGTCACTGGAGAACTTAGAACTTTCTGGTTTCTCTTCTGATTGAAGCATTTCAAACAAGATTTCTTTTTTAAAATGAAAGGCTACCTAGGAAGCATTCTAGCTAACATGAACTAGGATATGTCAGTGATCTCATCAGATTAAGAATAATGAAAACTTGTGCAGAAATTAGTTTCCTGATGAAAGTCTCAAACTCTGATGCCAAACATCAAAAAGGAAACCTGGTAGAAGCCTCAAAGAAAATATATCTTCTCAAAAGGGATGCAAAAACAAGGAATAGAATTTGTTTCTTTCTTTCCAGAGTGAAGTGAAATTCACCATGCAAACGATTGCATCTGATTGCTTTGCCCACAGCAATACCAGGACCTGCTCCTAAAGACCCCAGCACAGGAGAGAAACCAGGAATCAGCAGCCTGAGGAGCATTACAGTGCCCAGGCAATGAAATCTGAGTCTGTTCTGGACTCTAGAAAGGATTGGTTGGTACCAGATGAGGTTCGAGGCTCTGCCCAGTGGAATTACCTCATTAACTACATGAGTCTGCAACAAGAATGTGCAAAGTAACCAAATAGCTCATAGCTCTCCGGACAACATTTTTTGGAATGCCTGGACCATATCTCATCCTTAAATCCTACTCTGGACAGCCCAGATCCAAGCATAGCATTTTCAAATTATCCCCACATTGAAAAGACTTGTGTGTATGGTGCCTGCTGAGTCTGATGGAAAGGCTCCTATCAGTTCTTCCAAGATTTATGGATTCTCATGAAAACTTTGTCTTTGCCTTGAAAAGTCTTTTACATAAGGGTACAGACTATTCAGTTCAAGAAATAAACTAAAAGTAATGTCCAGTGCTCCTCAGTCTCTCATCATGCATTGCAGGTGTGGGTAGTAAATGGGTTTGGAAGCTCCCAAAAGCACAAGGACTATGGATAAAAAAAATGATACTTAACAGCACAGGCTTCTGTTTAAGCCATATGGATCACTGTGCTTCACAGAGGGTGTGCTGCTCCATTTCAAGCCAGCAAAGGGAATTACAATTTGACCTGTTTCTAGTCCTGCAGGACTTTTGGTCTTTTTTTTTTAATGCAAAGCAAACCTATCTTATTTCACTAGCAAGGCACACGTTGTCATCCAGAGCTCCCTGCTGGCAGCTGCTCAGAACATGCTATCAAAGGGACGAAGTAGATTTGTCCTCTTGAGCTTTCTGTCAGGGAGAATCTTAACAGAATGGATTTGCAGATTTCTGCCCAAGAAATCTGTGCTGGAGTGAAACTAAATTCCACTTCCTTGTCTTGCAATTTCTGAATCTAGTTGTTCACAGTGTTCGGCGGAAAACAAATTTTTGTTTATGCTTCTCATGCCACTAAATACCAAGGATCATTATGACCAAGAGTCCTTGCAGAGCTGAGCTTTTTAATTCAAGTAGCCATACCCAAATCACTGCACCAGATTACTATTTCAATAATACTAAGGTATTAATCCTTAGCCTCCTGTGAAGCAGAAAATAGCTATATTTTGCAGATGGGGAACCAAAGAGGATAGAAAAGCCATGCTCAGGAGATCTAGAAGTCAAGCAATAATTGTCTCCATTAATTTTGAAACCTCATTTCTAAACTGGATGTTTGTTGACAGACAGATATTCAGTCAAAAATCCAATAATGTAATTAAGTTGGTATTAACTTCATCTTCTTGCTAGCTTTGAAATGCAAACAACTCATGGAGAACTAATTGTTTCCATGAAAGCTGTTGGAAATAGAAAAGGGGATGACCTTCATGCCAAGGGACTCCCATGGACCCTTTGACACTTCTGTGCCACAGGTGATACAGGTGAGGTTTGAACTGGAATTCAGAAAGATGCTCCTGACCCCTCTCCAGTGGCACAGGGAGGTCTGGGCTGAGCTGCAAACGCTCGGCCCAGAGCCCTCATTTCAGTGAGGACCTGACATAAGGTCAGAGCTCTGTGCTGCAGAGAGGGGGCTGAGGAAGGCTCTGGAAAGGTGTTCCTTGTGCCACAAGCAGGAGCCAGGGCAGAGCAGCCAGCGGGCAACCTGAAGGCTGATTCCCAGTGGATGGTGGAAAAAGGAGGAACAGGCGAACTGGGCTTGGTGTGGAAGCTGCTCTTTAGCAGGGGCACAGATGCAAACTGCTTAGAAGTGGCAGAGCAGCTTTGTACAAGATCAGCTCAAAGCAGTGCCAAGCCCCACCTGCTCAGAATTTCCTGTTTGCTTCTCCTTCCTCCCAGAATTGATGCTGCGTTCTCCTTGCTAAGGCAGAAGACATCCATCCATTTAAGTGCAGGGAGCCTGGATAATTTACTCTTCCTGCCAATTTGGCCCTGAGCATTTTTACTCTCCATTTCCAAAGAAATGAGAAATGGTTCTGTTTGGTTTAGTGGGCTTATGTGAAAGATAGATCTGACCTATTGAAAATATTTGACTTTTTTGGTAAAAACACAACCGATATTTTGACATGACTGAGCACAAATCAGACAACAATAGCTGCAGCTGATAAAAATGTAAAGGCTTTTGTTTCAAGCCTGACAAAGGCTGACAGAAAAATTAAAGGACAGAGTGATAATGATGGATGGTCCTTGCTGTATTTTGACTGAGAATGAAAGAAATTTTAAGTGGTAAACTGAACTGAGTGATGACCTACCTGGGAAACAATCTCACTACTCTGTGAAAAATTTAATCAGTCTGTGGTATGTAGCACTAAATAATTTAGCAAGGTTTTAAACTCAAAGGGAGCTGCATTTACCTTGCTCCAAGAAAATGAGATTGAACAAAAGGATCACTCAGGTTGAACATCATGTGCCAATAGCTCCTTAGCACTCAGACTGAACGATCATGAATGCTCATGGACACAAGGTCAAGGGGTTCTTTTTACTAATTGATTCAGATTTATGAAACTCTGAAATGGCAATTATGTGCTTGACATTTGGGCTAGCAAATCAGATGTCATTAAAAATATCCAAACCCTTTTAACAAAAGCTCCATGTAGATCTATATCTTTAGTTATACCAATAAAGTCTTCTAGTGAGTGAATTCATATTGCAAGACATAGAGTTGGACTGAAATGACTAGAAATTAGGAACTGGAAAGAACAAATCAGGAGCTGGAAAAAACGATAGTTTTCTCTTCTTATAGAAAGTTTTATAGTTTGCTGGTTCATTTGTGGTTTGGTCTTTTGGTGTTTTTCCCCTATTTCAAAAGCAATAGGTTTCAGTAGTGAATGAAGGAGGATGAAGTATTAAAAGTTAGAGCAAAAAAAGCCTGTTTCCTTCTGTTCTCAAAGAGCCTAGCAAAAACTTGGAATCTGCATATCCCTGGGCCACATTCTGTCCTTAGAAAGTCAAGAATATAACTCAAAAGAACAAAGCCCATTTCAATATTAGTATTTAGTCCTAGCAGTATGCTGTCATTCCAAATCACCTAAAATGAGGGCCTAATATCACACTGTGGCACATTTTACAACACATGCTCTGACCAGAATTGCCTATGACAAAATAAAAAATGTGATGAATATGAAAAAACAAGGTGTAGTAACAAGTTATTTCTGATTATGCCATCTCATTTGACACTGAAATATGAAGAAGAAGTTAGCTTCCCTGAATTGTCTAGAAACAGCTCCTATAGTGAATATCTCATTTATTTTGTGCACTAGAGCAACAGCAGGACTCACAAAGACCAGAGGTGTGTGAAAGGCTGATTTTCCACAAGCAAAGCCAGGTCAGGCTCAGGACAGATGTGAGAGCTGCCCGAAAAGAAGCAGCTGTGGATCTCAGGCAGGTGAGAAGGAAGAAGCAGTGGGATGGAAGCACCTCAATGTGGTAGGAAAACATGGCAAGGGAAGATTAGCTTGCAGGGCTGAGAGCATTGACTGGCTTTGACTTCACTCCTCCCTCAAAGTGCATCTGCTCAGATCCTCAGCAGAGCCCTAGTCCAGGAAGGCAGGAGGGGTATTTGGGGTATTAAGGGTATAAGATCCACCTCTGACACCTTCTGTGGGCACCCTGACAAGCAGAATATGCTAAGCAGAGGCAGCACCCACCTTTCTCTTGCACAGATCAGAATCTAGGATTTAGTAGACACTGGGACTAATGTGCTTTTTAATGCTCATGGGTACTTGCTAAAAATTCTAAGAGTAACAATAAACACAGAAAGGAAAAGTGTTTTTTTTTTTTTAATCGATATTAAACCACGACCTTTCTGCACAGCACCAGAGGCTGCCACGAATTTGGCTTTGTCACCTGGAGACTGGAGCAGTCTGCTGCACTCACAGTTGGTGGAGCTGCACAGAGGGACCCCAGGAAACCTGAATCAAGCATTTCACAGGGAAGCATCTAACATGAACATTTGAGTACTGCCCTGGTGGCTCACAGCTCTCAAAATGTCAGGTTTGGCCTTTGGAGCCTTCAGTGCTTACTTTAGGGATTGTTTTGCTCCCCACAGCACTCCAGTGAATTTGCTATCAGCAAAAGCACTCTGGCTGCAGCTCCCTTGAAGCAGGGAGAGAAGTTTGCAATGAAGGGCTGGAGATGCTGGAACACGCTCCCATTTCTCTGCCCGTCAGACTCGCTGTTTGTCACCAGCCCAGCCATTTAAAAAGCTCCCTGTCCCTGCTCCCAGTGAAGCAGAAGAATAAAAGGTGACATAATGTACTGTCTCACAATATATTTACCTATTGCTGCTCAATTTTGGTGGGGAAGATTGTATTAGCTGCAACATTTGGACTGTAGGAAGCTAATAGGCTGTAATGCCTTATTGCTGAATTTATATTGGTGCTAAAACCAGGTGACACACACAGATCTCCTAAAAAGGATAAATTTAACAAAATAATAACCAGGTAATTAGATATTGAAAGTTATTTTAGTACAAGAAAAATTGAAATTCCAAGTAGGAAAATGATTTAATACAGAAGATTCTCTTTCCAAGCCCTCTAAGTTTTACTTTATTAATGGTTATTAGTGCAAGATTTACCTCTAAGGACAAATCAAACAGAGCATTAGACAGAAAGATTAAACTTCAGTGTTCTGGAGTTTTAAGAATATAATACATACTTCAATTTACTCCAGAAGTACTGTAAGACCTAATTTTTTTCCAAAACTTAGCACAAGTTTTGCCAGCAGTTAAAAGATGTCCTTTCTAGTTCAATAGTAGTAATAATAATAACAAAGCCTATTGTTTTAAAGGAGTCTATCTGTGTTGCATAAAAACTCACCTTTCTTATTAAATTAGCTACACATACTGTACTGAAGCTTATGCAACTTGCATGAAAGAAACTAAGTGAAATTTGCAGGGCATGCAACAGGCTAAGAAAAATAATTTGGTAATTCAACACTTTAAATAAATAAAAAGGAAAGGTGTTAGAGCACTCTTTGAGATCATAGCCTCAAATGAAGGCACCTTGCTTATAAAAAGGCATATATATTATATATATATACAGTCTTGTATATACCTATATATCTAGAGAGAGAGAGTCTTGATTTTGTTCACAGCTCTACATTAACAAATACAGAAACAGTAAAAAATGGACCTCTGCCTTGAAGATCTGTAAGATTATTTTTTGGGCAGTACAGACCAAACTTTAGGGAAAAAAGAGACAGTATTATTCCCGTTTCACAGCTGGGGAAATGAACACAGAAGAATTAAGTGGAATGTCTTATATTTGATAAAGTTCTGAGCCTGACAGGGGAGTTCAGAACAGATCTCCTGAGGCTCATTTTAATACTCTGCTAAAAAAAAAACCCAAAATCAAAACCTCTCGAAATTACTTTTAAAAAAGCAGTTGTCCTTATACCTGCAGTGCCAATTTCACCGCATTCAGGACAAAATGTTACCACAAAAG
Source organism: Buphagus erythrorhynchus (assembly GCA_013400855.1). Lineage (NCBI taxonomy): Eukaryota > Metazoa > Chordata > Aves > Passeriformes > Sturnidae > Buphagus > Buphagus erythrorhynchus. Next base: position 23,378 of record VZTT01017486.1, on the reverse strand, counting down.
CCACCAAACATCTTGTATGAATAAAGCCAGCACAATTTTCCCCAGAAGCACACCATTCTATCAATATTAATACGGTGTTCTAGGCCCATTGCCACTGCTTAAAAATCACATTAAGGCTGTGATGTTCATTTTTATTCTTTTAAAGTAAGCAAAAAAGCCATATTTCCTTGTTTTTCCAAGCCATAAAAAAGGAGTATTCAAAATTAAATGAAATAAAGTACCAGCAGCTGGCCCTTGAAAACCTATAAGGAAAAGCTAATGCACAATACAAATTCAGACACCAGCAGCCTTGAACAAAGA
>VZTT01017486.1:10106-20621 GCA_013400855.1 Buphagus erythrorhynchus | reverse complement strand
CTTTCCAGAAGCTTTTCTCTACCCCTCTCAGCCTCCAAGGTGTTCACATCTATCTCCAACAGGATTCACCATCTCAGCTGGAGCAAAGCACAGTTCTGATGTATCACCTGATATGACCAGTGGCCATTTTAAGCAATATCACTTAGATAATGTTCTGTTTTCTTTCCTGAATGGAGTGCAACACTGAGGAACCTCAAAAGAAAGTTAAGTTATGGAAGCACCATATGAGAAAGAGATAGGATCTGCATCCCACCACCTCATGGTGCAAGAAAGGCTTCATTTTAGAAAAATCACTAAGTCACTTTAATATTGTCTTTATGGTTTGAGTTTCCTGAATAATAAATGATCTAGATGGAAACAGAAGACCATTAACCACTTTTAGACTATAACTTTATCATCAGGCTCAAGTAAAACTACTGAGTTAATATTTTCTTCGTGAAGATTGCATATGATGTTCATAGACATGGCAATTTTACATGCTGGAATCTCAAAAAAAAAAAAAGTAAATTGAAGCAAAGTTCAGGAAAATTTGGGTTATAAGCAATAGTAAAGGGAGAAAAATTAGAGAGCAATCTTTTTTACTACAACAAATCAGTGATAATAAACTCAACAGTAGTGAAGGTCAGTTAAAACAGTCAAAAAAGCAAGAGTGACATATTTGGTATATCCACACTATCTTTTCCTTTTCAGAAATCCTAGTAGAACTATCATATCAGCCAATAATATGTGCACAAAGGAAATAAAATATTTTCAAGAGTTGTGCATTATTAAAGACATTATCCAAAACCACAAGTGTTATATAACAAAATCACTTCATTTTAGAAGTTCCTTTAATGAAAAACATTATTTTAATGCAAAAATGTAGAAGTGCCAAACATATTCCCCGAAAGTGTTAGTGTGGTTTGGAATGTTATTTTCTTGACCTTTCCAACATACTTTCAAGCTTATCTGGAAAAGAAATTTGTATCTTATTTTTCTAAAGTCACCATAAATGAAGAAAGATCAGTTCATACAGCTCAACTGTACACCCCACTATTCAAGTATTTATCAACAAAAAGCAATTTCAAAGTAGCTGCCTTGAGAGTGTTCAGGGATAATAGCTGGACAATTCATCCATAAAATTAAGCCAACAACTCCACCACAAATTTCTTGACAGACTTCTCATACCTGAAAATATCAACCAGACACTATTCTTCTCCAGCCCAATAACAAAAGGTCTGTTGCACAATTTCTTAATTGATCTGAATGCAGGAAATTAATCTGCATTGTGCTTCAGAGTTTGGACCACCTCTTCCAGCCCCACCAAAAGTCTTTTGGAGAAGTCAGCTTTAATGTTGTGGTAATGATTTAAAGCCTTAATGTCATTTTACAACACTGATGTAAAATTAGAGTATTTCAACACAATTTGAAGGGTTGTGCTTTGAACAAGATAGCTTGGGGGTAAGGAAGGCTTTTGAGACTCAGGAAGTACTCATGAGCATGCTTTTATTTATTTATCTTCCAACTGAAAGCCCAAGCTCCTTTTTTCTGCAAGTCATCTTCTGTACTTTTTAATTTATTTTTACTTCATGTAAAATGGGAATAGGAAAAACTTTTTACCTTTGTTTTAAGAACTCAATACTGAGACTTCTTTCTTTTAAATTACACAAAGATGCAAAAAAGAACAATCTCAAAACTAAAAGGCACACGTAGTCATATACAGTGAATTTCTAATTAAGTCCTAAGAAGTCTTTTGAGTCTCATATTCTTGATATGCCTTGGGCATATGTTGAGGTTATTTACCAAATCCACCCATTATTGCAGCTATAAATGTTATTATTGTTACATCACACCATGGCTCTGCTCAATCTTCTTTTTGCAAAGCCCAAGCTTTGTTCACATAAAGGCAAGAGGTTCCCATAGGCAAAGGAAATCTTTGCTCTGAGGTGTGTGTGTGCAAATGAGACACTGCAACTCAGAAAACTTTAAAGAATGAAAACTTTTCTAAAAGTCCAGTCACCTCAATTTATAGGATCTTAACACCAAAACACAGAGCAGCCAAGATTACTGATGAGTGTGCTGCTCTCCAAGGATGCTGCTTCCTTTCTTTCCCAAAATTTTTACCTGGTTTTTGTTATCTTTTATAAAGATAAGGTGTCCAAAATCACTGCACAATTTACTGGAGGCCTATAGTGAAAATATTTGCAAACTGAAAGATCTATTGCCTAGAATTTGCTTAATTCAAAATTAAGCTTAATTTCGAAAGAAAGCAGAATAGATCCTCACCTCCTCAGGTTTTTTTTCAATTTTCTGCTCTATTTAGTTTCTACCTTTATAGAGAGATATGCACAAGTGAGTTAGAGAAATAAAGGAAAGAGAAGGCCCCCTATGAGGACATCAAAATAGAAATACAATAAAAAATCTGATTGCGGGAAAATGAACTGACAAGGGCAAAATAATCTATAACAGACAGAGGTAGAAGAGTTTGTTCAATGTCTTGTGTTTTGGATTCCACAGAGTATCCAGCAATTAAAAAAAAATAACTTTTACAGATGTACAAGTGTATGGTGAAGGAATTATTGTTGGGCACAGAAGGTGAATCTCTATAAATATATTTAGAGGTAGGATTTAATAAAATAAACTGTCTGGTACAGATTTGGAATAGTGCTGTTCCAGATATGGAGAACAGTCAGTCACAGAGATTTAAAAGTAGACCAAAAAATGAAGAAAAAAAGGCAGGGGGGAGAGACCATGAAAGGAGGAGAATGGATACATGGGAGAGAATTCCAGGAAATGCAGAGTTTAAGATCACAATTAATGAGAAGTAGAGACCAATGGGGAAGTACTTGAGAATCTATTGAAGGAAAGCAGCCAATATAATTTTAAATGCAAACTTCCAGCACAAACAGCGGAAGAGGCCAAATAGCTTGTAAGGTTGGAAAGTGAAGAGATCAAGCACCAGGCTTGAACAAACAAAAGAGAACACTTTTCCCTCAAAGCACATAACTAAATTCAGAATCTTGTTGCCACAGGTTACTGTGGAAGCTAAGATGACAAATGTTTTGAAACGGGACTGGACAAGCAGGTGGAATATAAATAATGCTATATTTAGGAAAGGTGCAGTGGGACTTCTGGTCTTACACATTGTAGGAGATCTGTTCAAAAGCACATTTCAAAACACTAATGAGGTTGTAACTCGGTCTTTCAGTTGCCTTTATTTGCTTGCCCAAAAAAAAAAAAAAAAAAAAGAGGATGAAGACAAAGGAATATGTCATGCCACTTGTTATTTCCCAGATATCCTAAGTAACTGGCACAACCACTTTCCTAGTTAAATCTGGGCAATTAGAACTGCTTTGACCATCCACAGCTGCTGATTCATGTTCATTTCCATACTGCTCTTCCAGATAATTGCTGCACAACACATTAAATATAGCTCTGAATATTTCAACTAATTTAATGCCTGGCTGTAGATTGGCATATCAGGATATCTCACCAAGGTACTCTGTTTCAAATAGGGCTGCAAATTATGAGCTGCTGCTGTTTCCATTAAGGAGGTTTCTCAGTGATGTGGACTTCTGTCACTCACTCCCAGGTGGTGCTGAACTGAGTCTTTGGCAGTGACACCCAGAGGTTGTGAACTACTCCTCCAAACACAGCAGCTGTGTCTTCAGGTTGATTATGATGGAACAGCTCCGTCCCCAACTCCAGCTAAATCACTGCAGTTATTACCAGAGCTCTGCAAGCAGACTCTATGTTTTTTGGGGTTGAGCAACACGAGTTTGACAGTTTGCCCTGTTTGCTGGTGATTAATGACTAGTATTTGGACAAAGGTAAACAAAAATTCTTAATAAATTGGAAAAGAGTGAAAATGGCCTGGGGCCCATTACCAAAGAAAGGGTGCAATACATCTAGCCAGAATGTGCACTTCTAAAGCACTAAGCTTGCCAATTAGAATACAGAAATGACAACAGCTACAGGCATTAAAGCCTGTGCCTTTGTTATTGCATGAAACAAATGTCTGAGCAAACTACATGTCTTGCCTTTGTGCTTCTTCCTATAAACTCTGACTTTGTACCCACCTTCCTGCCTCCCAGAGTACTTTTTGACATTTATTATTAACAATAAATGTTAAGAAAAATGAAATTAGCACTCACATGTTCTTTGCTGTTAATCTTTCTGAATATTTTCTTTTCCTGGAGGCATAAAATTGCTAAATTATTCTAAGGAAGGATGACATAAGCCCATTAGAACCNTGGTATCGGCAAAGCAGCATGAGCATATTTAATAGCCCAAGCCTTTAACCTTATTCAAATAGATTCAATTTCTCTGAAGTCTGGTTTCTTTAATTATACAAAAAAAAAAATCTAAAAATAATTTTTATGTTGTCAGATACTAATTGTATTGGACAGATTTCCATTCAGCTGTTTACAGCAATATTTATTTTCTCTGCCATCACTTAACATCAAAACAGTATGACCTCATCATCACTACTCAGAGTAGAAAAGAATACTACTCTTCTGTATAATTTTGTGTTTAGGTTGGTCCAGTTAAAGGCATGAGACACTCTTTGCTTGGTTTGTATAATTAATATGTATGAATTCTTTGCTTACACCTAATCTCTGATTATGATAAGCTATATTTTCCATTTTTAGACAATGTTCTCTCTACACTAAAGCTATCTAAATCTTCTCTGAGTTAGGAAGATAACTTAAAAATTGGGAGAATTAGTAGATTCAGTATCACTGAGAGGGGGAATTCTTAAGGGGAGGAAAAAAAAAAGGAGATAAGAAGAAGAAGATCTTACACCATTAACATAGAAAGAGATAAAAATCTGTTGAAGTGAAAAAAAGAAAGGAATAAAATGTATGGAAATCACAGTGCATATTAGAAAAGGAAAGCTGTGAATCATGTTGCCCTTCCCTGCCTCTGCAGAGGATGCCTTCCACTGATGTTCCCTGTTTCCTCACACATGCTCATGTGGGAAATCTGGCATGTACCTTGTCTTAGAAACCTGATTTTCAAGGTAAGAAGTCATATGATTAATGAGCTCTAACAAAGGAGTAGGGCAAAAAAATCACATCGACATGTTAAGCACAGGGGAAGGGATAGAAATCATAAGATGCTTCCAGATATATTTAGGAAGATAAAAAGAATATACACCTCTATTAAATAAAAGGGTGCATCTCAGAAATTGATAAAAAGTAGGTTTTCTAGCCCCTAGAGAGAGAGAGAGAAAATACTGTAAAATTTTAGGAGGATTATGGTTCACTAGAGACATTCATGAATGTAATGAGCTAAAGAAGGGGTAAGACTGCTTAAATTTATCTATACAACTGATTGTGCTACACTTGATAAAATAATTGTGTCAGTCTCTTTCGTACTTAAAATAAACCTTACAACTCTGAACCCCAGTAAGTTATTAAGTACTAAACATCATCTCATGCTCTGTCACATAACTCTGACTGTTTCAGAAACCTGGGAAGCACCTGACATTTACCTTCTCTAGCTCCAGCGCTGGAATCGCAGAAATGCAATTAGGAAAACTCGGGTACTCATAACAGGAAAGGTCAGCAATGAGCAAGCTAAAGCTGATAACGTGCCTAATGTGCTGCCAAACATAACAGAATGCCTGCCTGATAATGAGTGATTTTACAGACTGCCAGGAAGTTGATGTAAGATAATCAGATCAACACGGGACACACCACCGTGCAAGAGTGGGAATGGTGAAATATTCTTTGATAGAGTTCTATTGCAAAGTCACTGCTGATGGAAAAAGATCCCCCATTATAAAAGGCCGTATTTTCAGAAATAATCACACAAATAAATTGGGCAGAAAACACAAATGACAGAAGTTTCAACATATGGTAAGTGCAGAAGCTGTTACCTCATCAAAGGCAGAGCACTTTGTGCCTGCAGCCAACAGCCACCACACCACTGCCTCTGGGATGCAAAAGACATTTTTTCATTTCCTCTTCTTGTAGCAGCCAATGTAAATAGAGGTTAGAGGGTTTAGTTTTTCTGTTTGCCTTTAACACAGAAATACTCACGCAGCAGTACAGGCTCTGCGTTCCTCATTCAAAGATCTCCTCTTTATTTGTGTCACTAATCCTACATAAACTAATGGTGAACTTGAAGAAAAATGAAAAGTAACCTAAGTGTATCTTTTGAAAAATGACATTTCATCAACAGTGCCAATAAATCTCATTACTGAAAGCAGCACTTACTAGAAGTTTTTATGCCAAATACCTAGAGGCAGGTAAACCTGAAGTGAAAATTGTTTCTGATACCTTACAACCACCGAGGAAATGTATATTTGCTGTAACTGAGTTCATCATGAGCAAATAAAATCTACATAATTCTCTTGTCTATTTAAAGACTAAAATTTGCATTAGATTTTTCATTTTATTCTGTCATAGTTATAAGAAATTGCATTTAAAAAAAACTAGAGGGAAAAAAGTACCATTATGAATTAAAGTGGAGGTTCTGCCTCTATATTCTCTTATATTAAAATTCATATTATGGAAATCATAACCTTCCAGGAATTACCTGTGGTAACATCACAGGTACATCATGTTTTGAGACACCTAGATCCAAATTGCCAGGCTGTATTAAAGGAAAATGCTAATTTTATATTATAGTTTCCCCTATACACGATCAATGTAGAAGGCAGCTGTTTTTTTCACGTGATACATACTGTTGCCCAATTTATTATGGGGAAAAAAAAAACAACAACTGTAATTTAATGTGAGCCTTCCTATTTTTCCATTTTATTGGAAGTAGTATAATGCTTTTAGGACATGACACAGTTCTGAGGTCTGACTGCAATGATGGGCCAGGTGATATCAGCTAACTTATATGAGCTGAATTTTCTCAGTAGCAGGCTGTAACTGGTGTGAAGTATCCAATGTCTTGTCTTTGGTGGTCTATAAAAAGCTAAGCTGAAAACCTCAAGTACACATCTGTCTGATATTTCTCTTCATATATCCTTTTGTAACCAGCTTTTTCTGAACAGCTGGGCCTGAGGCAAGTATTTATGAAACCCACACACTGCAAAACATTTTTACAGGTGCTTACTTAGCAAAAAGTTCACAGCATAAGTGAATATATTTTGTTTAAACTGTAAGAAGAGAGGCATGCCAATAAAAAGACAATAAAAAAGAAAGACACTCCCCACAGCTAGACAATAGCATCAATAAAAGTGCAATTAACACTTCCAAATTTTCTTGCTGTTCTTTCCATAATGATCACAAGCATCTGATTGTATCAGCCAGAAATGTTAAATATGCATAGAATGCACTAAGGAGAGCACACTCACCATGAACTATCAGGACATATTCTGTGCTGTTTCGGCCAATGGGATTTTTTGCTTCACATCGGTATGTGCCATTGTCTGTTTTGTTTAGGAAGCTGATGCTTAGAACCCTGCCATTGACAACCATTCTCTCTGGATCTGGTAGTTCTCCACCATCCTTTGTCCACAGTACTGGTTCTGGCCTGTTGGGGCAAAGTAAGGCATTTATTTAGACAGGTGAAACACATATATGCAACATGTACATCAGAAATAGCAGCATCAGCAACTCATAAATCACCTACCACCCCAAGAATATTTGAATTACTGGATCTAATGAACTGTCACTGTTACAACCTTTCCATCCTGGATGTGAACTGCTAAAGAAAGTGAAAGAATAAGCAGAGAAATAAGAAAGACTATAAATAAAAAAGGAAGCAGAATGGTACTGCAATAGGCAAAGATCTTTCCCAAATTAAAAAAATAGTTCCCCTAAGGTTTCAGGACCCACAGATGCTTGGCAAGCTACATGCTAATAGCATGATGTGGGTGTAAGTGGTTTGTAAATGGATTCTCAAATTACTTAAGCCATTCATTTTCACGAGTGAACTTGAATGCACTGAGTATTTTTCCTGAACCAGGTGTATCAGTCCCAAAGTAGCATGTCTTACACACACCCTAAACTTTCTCTTCCTACATTGTGTCACAGCCCATCCCTTTTCCCACCTTTTCTTCATCCTTCCCTTAAATAATTCTTTGTTTCGCATGTTACCACAAGCAAAGTAAGATTTAACTTGAAATCCTGGATTTTTTTCTCTTTGTGAAACCTTCCCTCTTTTGCCTGATGCACTCATATCAAACAGGCCAAAGGCAATACCCTGGCAGTGACAACCCCCTAGGCAAGGTAAGGGCACCACAGAGAAGGGAACTGGCAGTCCTGAGGGTTCACACACATCTTCCCACTGGCAAGGCACACTCAACTCCTTCCTACAGACTCTCAAGGAGCTCCACAGTCCAGGAGACCTGCCTAACAGACAGCAAGATGTATTTATTACTGGCATACAGCCCTTATTTGTGTGTAACAACATATACTTTCAAATTTACATGAAGGAAATCACCAGAAAGACAGGCCTGTAGCTGGGAATGAAAGGTTTTACTGAATCTTGTCTATGTAACAAGCAGACAGAGTATCTCAGGCCCTTTTACATCACTCACTTCAGCAGGATATTCATAGCCTGGGGGTTCAGTGCTACCTTGCTTGTAGCTTTGTGCAGTATAAGCCACATACCAATCTCTATCCAAACCCACCAGCTACACAACTCAGTAATAAACCAAAATATAATACACTGTTATAAAATTAGCAGCTGCCAGGTTAGTCTCTAGTTATACTCAAGAAACACTTAATTTCACTAATTTGAAGCAGGTGTTTAAAGTCTATTAGATATAATAAGTGCTAAGAAAAAGAATTAAATCTAAATATTTAAGGAAAAACATTTAGTCAAAATGTGGCCTCATAAACAGTTGTAATGGTGGTAATGACATGATCTTCTTTTGAGTTAGGCAACACATGTAAACAGAGGGAATTTTTCTGAAATGCACTTCTATAAAATTCAAATTAGTCTTTAAAGAAAAATATTTCTTCTGAAATATAATAGATTTACACACATTTTAGTAATATTTTGGATGACACCCAGTTAAAATGTTGTCAAAATACTTAGTTCTTAGACTGGCTATTCTCCAAAGTTTTGATTTTTTCCAGAAAATAATATACTCAGAGAATAAAAGCAAGGATTAAGAACTGATGGTGTGATGGGCCTTATTTATGCCTTACCATAAATATGTCTTAATGCTCTTCCTAAGTTCATTTTCATTAACTGGTATCCACGTACACATGATACACCATGTACACACTTTCTTTTCTGTTTAATGCAAGCAGGGAATCCAGATGTCTGTGCTGCTGTAGAAACATTGCCCTACAGAGTTCCCAGCATTAAGGTGTGATTTGCTTGATATGTTAAGGTGGATTTGTTCAATTTTCTGGCCAGCTCTGCATTGTTTCCCATTTACCAGCTTACTGTGGATCTGTAATCCCAGGAGTGAGGACTCTGAAACACTTCTGTTACAATGTGCACCATTACCTGCATAAATGGCATGTTAAAGCAACTTCTGTGCAGTGGTAATTTATGGAACTTAGGTTTTAAATTGAAACTAGATGGCATATCCTAGGGGAAAACCTATAGGATAACAAATAAGTATGAAATGGAGCCGTAGATATAAATTATTCAGGGAGCTCTGTCACATTGTAATACACCAACTCTAGACTTATACAGAGCACTTAGCTGTGGTTGCAAAATGATGTGTGGCAGAAAAGCCAGGGCTTAGAGAGAGGCAGATCTGCATTCTGTGGGTGTTGGGGAAGCTGCTAATCAAGAGTGGATATTCAGCTATCCTGTGCTGTATTTTGGCAGCAGCAGAGGCAGCAGGGCCATTGCCAACACATCCTGGTGGCCGGGCACTGCTCTCCCTCCACCTCACTGCTCTGGGGCATGGTGGTGCCTAAAGCAGCAATTCTGCCACAGCCACAGAATTAAATTCTGCACTGCTGGGAAGCTTTGAGACACTTGGTCAAAACAATTCACTGGTTAGGCAGAAGTGAGCTGAGGACAGGAGACATGGTCCTGCACCCATCAGGCTGCTGTGTCAGCAACAGGGGATGGCTGTTTGTACATGGGAGTACATCCATTCTCTGCTGTCCATTCCTCCTGCACTCAGCCAGCAACCACAATCATCTTGCCAGGGGTGCTGCAGGCCACATCTTTAGCTCTCTTTTATATCGACGTATTATTTAGACCCATGAATGTCTCTAATATCTTTTGGAATCTGCTTATGATGTCCATCAACCTCCTGTGGCGACTAATTCTGGAAGTTCCTCCCTACCTGCCAGGCATTGGAATTTTGAAGTTTAGGAATTGTGAATTTTTTGTGTTTTTTGATATTGACTTTTAAAAGAGTATTGTTTTTGAATTGAGGTTTTGGAGAAGGTTTTTAAATTTGAGTAATAGAGTTCGAATTATTGGTGTGTAGTTTGGTTAGAAGTGTGTAATTTTATCTGGTAAAGAGTTTGGAATTTAGGGTTTTCAAATATAGTAATAAGTATGGGATAAAATGGAGGATTTGGGGGTTTTGGGTTTTTTTGTGTGTGTGGTTTTTTTTTCTTTTTTTTTTTTTTTTTTTTTTTTTTTTTTTTT
>VZTT01017483.1:0-37756 GCA_013400855.1 Buphagus erythrorhynchus | reverse complement strand
TGCATTTGAAGTGACAACCAGGTCACCTGGCAGGGTCCAGACTGCTCCCACCAATTATCCAGGAGGTCCCATTCCCACCCAGCAGCCCTAGAGAGCTCTGCCTCTGTCCCTAATCCCTGAGTTCAGGTTATTCCCGGGATGCCACACACCTGAGAGGGGAGGGTCCACATCACCTCTCCGAGGATATCTGTGGAGCAGAAGAACACCTTGGGGAGTCACTCCAGCTTCTCTTGGAGTCATCTGGGAGAAGCAGGAATTTTCAAGTGTGATTCATCTGCTTTCCTGCAGACATCAAAGTTCACAGGAGATGAATTGACCCTCCAGCAGGGACTGTTTTTCTCTCTGGAAGCAGAGGCAGCCACGATGAGCACAGAAATTGGCTTTTGGAGGGATGATTCCCTCCTGGAATCTCCTTTTTTAAAAAGAAGAATCAGTCACTGAAAACACCCATCACTTTCAAAATTCCCCCGGAGAAGAAGCCATTAAATATCATTGTCACCCCTATTCACACACAACTTTCCTCCAGCCTTTGGAAAACTCAGCTCCAGAGGAGATCTTGCCTAGGAGAGGGATTTTGTCACCTCCCCCTCTCCCATCAGGCGTTCATGTGGGGAAGAAAAGTGTCCCGGCCCCACAGTGGCAGAGGGATTCCATCCCAAATTTTTGCTGGCATATGACATTTATTGAAGCCCCTACACCTCTTCCTGGATCTGGACCAAAATCCAGCAACACCTGAACTCCCATCTCCTGCATCCCAAGCTGACAGCATCACCAAAATCCCACCTCTCTCCTGCCTGGAGTGATGCTCGCCCCAACAGGAGACAGGAGATAATCCTCCCCAAATTATTCACGGTGGCAGGAGCTGGGAAAAACAGGCGGGAGGAAGAGAGGGAAGGAAAGAAGGGAAAAACAGAGACGACAAGCTTGTCACTTGACTTCTTAAGCAAAAGCCACCAAACCGTGCAGTCAGGCACCGAGTCGGGTTTCTCCCAATTAAATTTAACAAGTGACGCCCCTGAATCTTTCATGAGCATTCAGAAATTTTAGCCCATCTGTCTTCACGCCCCCACACGACTCTCGCTCCTGCTCCCGCTTTTAAACGCCCCGAGCCTCCAGCGATCAAGCCCTGCCTGTTTGTCCCGCACCGACGGCACCCGGGGGACTTCAAACCCGGCTCGGGACGTGGACGTGGCCGCCTAGCCGGGCTGGAGGTGGCCAAAAAAAGGAGCCACCGACTCGCCCGATGCTGCCTCGCCATCCCCGGGGGTGGCATCGCTGCATCCCCCGCGATTGTCACTTTAATTATCTGTCGCCCCGCGTCGCGCCGGCAGGGTCCCCATCCTGAGTCAGGCTTCAGAGCGGCTCCCGGGTCTCGGCGTGTTTTGTGTGCAGCGGAGGCTGCTTTCAATTAAAGCTCCGAGGTACCTGAAAGAGGCTCCTGGATGCCGGCGGGGGCGAGCGCCGAGACGGGGAGAGGAGAGGAGGGGAAGGGAGGATGGGAGGAGGATGCTCCCGGGTTAACCCGGGGGACTGCAAGGCTGGAAATGGGATGCTGGAAGCCGCGACGACCTCACCCCATGGGACAGGGAGAAAGAAACATCAGTGTGTTTGATCCCAGGATGCTTTTTCGGGGTGGAAGATCGGTGTTGTTACTCCCAGGGGCTGCCCCATCCTGCTGCTTCAGCAGCAGCGTGATGCCACCAGCACAAGGCTGGCAGATGTGGCCCCAGAGCTTCTTGATCCTGAGATCAGGGGACTGGGAGCCGTGGGGAGTCCTCTGGGATTGCAACCGCAGCATCCTGGCCTCACCTCACCCCTCGTGGGTCTGTGAAGTGATCCCAGAATCAGAGAGTGGATTGGGTTGGAAGGGACCTTAAAAATAATTCAGTTCCAACTTCCCTGCTGTGGGATACGGGAAGGGATAAATGTGGTGCCAGCAGGTGATGGAGCAGGATCCAAACCAGGCAGGTGGAAGTGGCTCCAGGGGTTTGGGACACAGCCGGTTGTTATCTGCATCTTCCTGCTGCCCCATGTTGGATTCATATTCTCCGGGGCATAAACAGCCTCTGGACCCCTCAGAGTTACTATCCATGAGTGTTTTGGTCAGTTATTGCTGTCCTTGTCACACGTGGAGTGACAGCACCTGGCCATCCCCTGGAGTGCCCTGTGCAGCACTGCAGGCAGGGCAGGGCAGGTCCTTGTCACCAGCAGGCAGCTTCCTAAATATTTTACAATTTAAATTGCATTCACAGCACACATTCACAGTCTAAATCCACCTCGGTTATTTCTGGATTGTGTTTTTATTGCCAGGCTCCAAAATTGGAGCTTTCACTCCTGGTTTTGTTCGGCACAGGGGCTGCTGGACCAGGGGATGGTTTCTGTGCCTGAGCAAAGCAATGCTCATAGGAATGTGGGTCATTTCCCAGGTGGAAGGAGGTGTGATGGGAGCAGCTTTTCCACCAGAGGAGAGGTCTCTGCCAGCTCTGACAAGCTCTGGGTTTGATTAGAAAATAATTCCCTCCCAGACTCTTGGATTACTTCCAGTCATGGTGAGCCCACATCCAGAGGTGTTGCACCAACACTCCTTTCCCTGTTCCTCTGGCTCTGCACAGCTTTCCAAACTCTCTGGCAAACCCACTGCAGACCCATCATGTCTCACCTGAGGCCTCACAGTTCCTTTCCCTCCTCTCTTACAGAGAATTCATCTTTCCTGCTTGTCCAGAGGAGCCACAAACCTTCTCATCCCAAATTTCTCCCAGCTCTGGGGTTGAACCATCCCCGCCCTGATCCAGTCCCCATTCCCAGCCTTCCACTTTGACACAGGCTCTACATCCTGATCCTTTTAGTGGCAGGGGCTGCCTATTGGGAAGCAAATACATAAACACCTCTGCTGTCCCACGGGGAATGAGACAATCCTGGCTTCCAGCTCCTGCACAGCTTGGGAAAGGTGGTGCCGGGCCTCGGGAGGACACAGCCTTACAGGCGTCAAGACATGAAACTGCCTGATGTGTTCCAGGGGAATTCCTGAGCCAGGACAATCCTCTTTGGACACTGTTTCCCTTTGTTTGCATCCTGCCCAATCACTCAGCTGCTGTTCATGCCTCTTGTCCTGCCCTGGGGGCCTCCAGGACCCAAAGGCTTGGAAAAATCCTTTCCAGGTAAGCACCAACCTGCAGGGACCTGGGTAGACAGACAGCTGGGAAGACAGAAGGAAAAAAAGGTCTCCTGTACCTGGAGGGCAGAAATCCCCCTGGGAAAAGGGGGATGATTAGGCTGCACTAATGAGAAGCAAAAGGTAGAGATTTCAAAGTTTCCTCCACTGGCAGGGAGCTGTTCCCAGAGGATCTCCATGAAAATTCCACAACAGCAGCATTTCCATGCCAGCCACTTCGGGGGGACAATCCCTCCGGCCCTACTGGGGATGAAGCAGATGATTTAATGGCTCTTTTAGCATTTCCCAGCTCTCAGTTTCTCCTCCTCAAAGCTGAGCTCGTGTTCAGAGACCAGGCTCTGGCTCCAAGTCCCATCCCAAGCCAGCAGCACTTGGGGCTCCTTTCTCCAGAGTGATGGAGAAGGCAAAATCCAGCCTTTGAGTAAGGAGAGGGATTAAGAAATTTCCCCAAGCTCATCTTGTTCTGTGATGCCCCATGGAGTTTCTTTGTGCTGCCTATTGCCACCAGCGGTTGCTGCACTGAATATTCCCAAAGATTCTGCGGACACAGCTGTTTCTGAGGATACAGCCTGATTCCATCCTCATTCTTGGAGTCCCTTGTGGGAGTAAGCAAGGTTCTGGAGTCATTTTTGCTCTGCTGGGATGAGAAACCAGCTCTGGCTGCACTGGATCTTATGGCTTTGCCCCAGAGTTTCGAATTCCTGACCTTCTCATTCCCAGTCCCCATTCCCTCTCAGTCCAGGATAAGGACATGGGCACTTCAAGTCCAGGCAACTCTTTAATCCAAGAGTTATCTTGCTACCCTTGATGGAAAGAAATCCATGTTCCCCAACCTACATCCCCTCCAGCCCTCTGGAAGAGGCTGTGGGAAGTCTCATCAGGGAGCAGAACACTTAAAATTGCCAACAGGAAAAAAAAGGGGGGATTTTTCACTCAGAAAACCCTTTGGAGCAGCATGGACTCCTCTGAGAAGACCTGGAAAGGAGTTAAAAACCCCTTCCCGTGCTCCTGGTGGTTATTCACACTGGCACATTTTGGATCCACAGCCAACAGTTTCCTACACCTTGTAGGAGTCTTTATCCAACAGGAATTCACATTCCCTTAATGTGTCCTTCAGGCCATCTCCAGTGACCTCATGGAAGCAGTGGGCCACAAAGATGCTCCGAGGGCTTGGGTGTGGGGGGTCAGCCATGAATCCAGAGTTGTCCTGATGGTCCAGAGAGAGCTCCAAAGGTTTGGTGTTTCTCCCAGTGATGGGTGGGATCTGTTTGGAGTGAGATTTCCCTGTGTTGGATCCAGTGGATAGAGATGCCATGGGAATGCTGTGACTTTCTGAAGGAGGTTTGCATTCCCATCAGTGCTTGGGAATATCTCCTAGAGGATGTCACTGGATCAGTCACACCCTTGAGGTCTGTGCTGGGGAAGATTTGGGCTGTGGCATTTTAAACAGCAGGGAAATACCAGAATTCCTTGGGAGAGAGGAAGAGGAAGAGAAAATGTTGGTAGGGAAGGGAGAAGAGCAGCGTGATGAGGAAAACGAAGGGATGAAATCTTTGAAATCCCTTTTTTCCTGGACCCATTTTGGGATCAGTGCCCAGGGCTGAGGCCACTGATCTGGCTGCATCTCCATCCTGATTATTTCATAAGACAAAAGCACCTGGAATGCTCTGGAACGGTGGCTAAAGGGGCTCTGAAGCATTAACACTGATGAGAGCTCGGTCTTAATTAATTCTTTATTATTTTCTCTCAGGCCAGCAGTGGGTTTGGAGAGCCAGCTGAGAGGGAGCTGAGGTCACTCCAGTGCCAAGGAGAATGATGTGCTGGACAAATCCCTGGAGCCATGGTGATATTCACATGGAGGAAACATGTCCAGCAGTTGGGGAATTGTTTCCTTCCTCCTCCTCCTCTTCCTCCCTCCTCCTCTCTGCTGAGGTTACCTGGAGAGGGCTGTTCCTTCCCAATATCCCTTCCCATCCAAAAGAGCCGTTCCCTCTTTCCCTTCCACTCCAAGCCTCATCTCCAGCTCTCCTGGAGCTCCTTTAGGCACTGAGGTTTCCCTGGAACCTTCTCTTTTCCAGGTGAACACCCCCTGCTCTCCCAGACTCCAGAGCAGAGGGGCTCCAGCCCTTGGAGCATCTCCATGGTCTCCTCAAAAATTCCTTTTTGTGGAAGTTTTAGGTGCCCTTAGGAGTAGCTACATGGCTCCTTTTTGGGGTGTAGATGGTTTCAATCCCTGTGCTGCCTCTCTCTGGCACATTGGAGCAGAACCAGACGCTGATCCCATATCCCGTGTGGCTTTTCTTTATTTCGATTCTGCCGGCAAAGATCACCCAAACTGGATCCAAACAAAACCAGGAAAAAAGAGCAGGAGAGGAGCTGCTGAATGCTCACTGTGATGTAAAATCAGCCGTGGCTGCATAGGCAAAACTCATCCCACAGCAAAGATGCACATCAGGAAAGCAGAGCTGCCCCTGGACAGTGCCTGTGTTCCGGGGGGAGGATTCACATCAACTCCTTTCTATTCTAGAGGAAACTGCCAACCCTGACAGGCAACAGCTTTGACCTCCCTTGACAATTGCCCCAATTTGTTCAGCTCTTTGCTTTATGGACTCTGGCCAGGTTTGCTTTTCTTTTATTTTTTCTTTTTTTTTTTTTTTGTGTGTGTGTTGCTTAAATATTTTCATGGCTATTTTTATTTTCATTCTTTTTTTCCAAGCGAATTTAGCTCCATTAGAGTGACAGCACTGGCGACATTTTAGCTACACACCACTTGTGACACCAGGAGGTGCAGAGAAGCCTTCAGTATAAAAAGTGTCTGCTTTTAAAACCACCAGCAAATATTCCAGTCCCTCCACCTCTGGTTTTCTCACAATCCAGGCTAGGGAAGCCTAAAAATTGGATATTTCAGCTGTAGTGGCTAAAGAGACCTTGGGGGTTTATCTCATAGAATTTTATTTTCTTATCAGGAGATCTGCCTTGTTCTCCACTTCCATGATTTTTTTTTTAATTTCCTAGAAACTCTGGTGACAAAAAAAAATATTAATAATAAAAAAGAATAGATACAAAATAATATAAAATCTGTTTAAACTGCAAATTTCCTGATGCAGCTCTTAAGAGCTGATCCACTTTTCTGCATCCTCTGATGAATTTTTTGGGAGCAGATCAAAAAGGTTGAGATTGAGTGCTCCCGATAGCCTTGGGTGCCAAACAAGTCAGGAGAGAAACACACACCTCCCAAATACTGGAAAATCAGCCAGGCTGTCTTTGAATGTGATGGATTTTTTCCTGCTTCTCCATGTCCTCATGGATTTATTCCTTCTCGTTTTGGGAAGTGGTGACAAAACTGTAGGGAAAGGGCTTTTCACCATGGGCTGGAGGAGTTGAGAGGACTGTGGGACAAGAGGAGCTTGGTGGGGACTTGTGGTGGCCAACAGTTCACTATCCATTATGGAATCATGGAATTATTTAGGTTGGAAAAGCCCTCCAAGATCAAGTCCAGCTCTCTTCCAGCGCTGCCAAGGCCACCACTGACCATGTCCCCAAGTGCCACATCCACATGGATATCAAATCCCTCCAGGGATGGTGACACCGCTGCCCTGGGCAGCTGTGCCAAGGCTGGACAATGTTTTCCATGAAGAAATTTTCCCTGATATCCAATTTAGACCTGCCCTGACACCACCTGAGGCCATGTCTTGTTGTCCTGTCCCTTGTTCCCTGGGAGCAGAGCCCGACCCCCACCTGGGTCCATCCTCCTTTCCAGGAATTGCGGAGAGGGAGAAGGTCCCTTCTGAGCCTCCTTTTCTCCAGCTCCAGCTCCCTCAGCTGCTCCTGGTGCTCCAGACCCTCCCCAGCTCCATTCCCCTCTCTGGACATGCTCCAACCCCTTGGAATCTTTCTTGTCCTGAGCGTCCCAAAACTGGACACGGGATCCTGTACAATCCTGCAGGATCCTGATGCTGCTCCCTCTCTCTGTGCTGGTCACAGCTTTCCAGTCCCATATTTGGGAACCAACCATTCCAAAGCAACTTCCAGGAGCCAGAGTGTGTGTTCCAGCATGGGCCCTTCCAAACACCTGCTCTGTGCAGCTAGGACAGCCCTTTATCCCCAATATCCCATAACAGGAGCACATCCCCCATCCCACATTTTATCCCAGATTGTTGCAGTGCCCTAAATCCTATCCACTGTCCCTCTGTAGCCAACAGGTCAAATCCTGGATTCCCCAAACACCTCCCTGATGCCCAGACCTTCACATCTCCATCCCTGGAAAGACTTCTGCCCCAGATCCTGCTCCAGTATTCCCCCACTCTGTTGGTGCTCTTAAGTCTGGCTCCAACATCCCAGGAGGATTTGCTGCTGGCAGTACCAATTTCCCCATTATCCCAGTTTTTAAGGGCTTAAAACTCTTCCCAAAACCCCAAAATTTCCTGTTGCTCTGGCTTTGCCCATAGGACTGTTCTGCCTGCAAACCTACCCAGGGATCTTCCAATGTCCCATCCCTATCCCGACCCCATTCCACCCACAACTGGTATTCCAAATTCCCAAAGGTGCGATAATTCCCCTAACCATCTCCCAGCAGAGCATCCAGCATTCCAACGGCCACAAAGTCATTTTTTTCAGCCCAAATTCACCCAGATTCATCCCATCTGGCCTTTCTTTCTGAAGATTTTCAGGCTTGCCAGGGATTTTTCAATGGGGATCTATGTGGGGGAAAAGGGGATGTGTGGAGGATTCCTCTTGTGGCTTGGGAAGGGTTAAGAGCCTGGAAGTTGGAAGATGCCACCGAAGGAGACCAGTGACCCACTAACAGCCCTTTGCATCCTGAATAATTCCCAGTCTCAGGTTTCTGGTGAATCACAGGGGAAGGGGGAGACTGGGGGAAAAAAATGCCGACACTGAGGAAAAATGAAAAATAACAACAAAAAAAGACAAAAAAAAAAAATCAAAGAGAATAAATCAGAGTTGATTACACTGGGACACAAAGAGATCGCAAGAGAGAGAGAATTCCCCCCCTTCCCTGCACCTTCCCTGCTTCCAACCCCTGTGGAGAACCCTTGTCTATAGGGAAAGGAACACAGCACAAAAACAAAAGGAGCAGGGCCAGCAAGGCTTGAGCAAAATCTCTCCCCAGCTCCTGCATCCCGTTTTCCCATCTACCCCTAACCACAACCGCTGTTAGGATGTCAGGGAAAGAGGGTTGGAGATCCAAGTGATGGAAAATAGGCATGAAAGAACAGGTACATGACAGTCCTTGCCTCAAAATTCCCTTGGAAAACGTAACATGACCCTCAGGGTGGGCCATGTCACTGATCCACCCCACACTTCCTTATTCGCATCCAGGGAAACTGAGGCACTAGGACAATTTATTCTCCAATAATGGGATTAGAGGTTCTTAGTGGGAGAAGATTCTCCTCCAGCCTTCCCACTATTCCCACCGAGGCTAAACACTGCCTCTAGGGCAATTCATTATCCTAATTATCCACCTGACGGGCCTCATCCAGCTTCTGGAGGGGCAATGTGTGATGTCAGGATTGGCACATGGGATCCCACACTTGGAAGGGAGGTTCCCATCCTAGTGGGTTTCCCATTTTCCATAACACCTTATTCCCCCCTCTGAGCACCGTGGTGAGGGTTTGGGACCAGGATGATGCTGCTTGGTCCAGGATCTTCTCCTTGATGGAAACAACATCCAAAGGTGCTCCAAGAGCACCAAGGAGAAGGGATAGGGATGAAGCTGCGTAATGCATGGAAAGGGATGCCAGGATTAGGGAATTAACATCACTTCCCCTCTTCCCAGCTCATCCATGTGAGGGGACACATCTGTCCCCACAGCTCCAAAAGCTCCTGGGGACAAGGCGCATTCCCAGCCGGCAGCACGGGAGTCACTGGAGCTGATTTCCCAGGGCACAGGCACAGCTGCGAGCGCCGGGAAGCTGCCAAAGTCCAGGATAAAAAAAAAAAAATCCTGATTAATATCGTCCTCCGGTGGATCCTGCGCTGCAGATGTGCAGCCTGCTGACTCGGCAGCTCCCGAGACATGGAGCTGGGAAAAGCGACGGGAGCGAGTGTGTGTGCATGGATCCGAGTGTCACAATGCTCCTGGGGGACAGCACAGCGCAGGGGCAAGGCAAGGATGTTGCTCTCCCATCCCATAAATTCCCACAAGGCAAAGAGTTGTTCCATCTCTACTATTTGGTGGCGCTCACCGTTTCAGGAACAGCATCCCAAGCTCAGTTTCCTGTGGAAAAGCCTGGGATAAGCTGCCTGTGGGTGCAGACAGGTGGCAATGAAGCCACTTAATCAGGTCCCAAGCTGGACACTGTCCTGATAAGCACAAAACCTTTTATTCCAAGTATTTTCTTTTTGAATTTTCTTTTAGGAAAGGCTGAAACTCCTGGCACTCATCCACAATAACCACTGGACAGCTGCGGGATAATCCACACTCGTATTACCCATTCCTAATTAAACCAGAGAGCCTCCTTCTCTGCTGAGGTGACCCATTGGAAATTAATCAGCTAGGGACCAATACCGGAGCAAAAATCAGGGAGAAAGACGTTGCCTTCCCTGATTAGACAGGGAGGAAAAGTCTCCTGGAAAACAGGAATCGACTGCCGTGCACTGGCCCGGCACCTCATCGATCCGTGCGGTCGCATTTAGGAATTCTAATGAGCTTCCACGGAGGCAAAAGGAAATAATTTGTGTAAGAAAATGGGGTGTTATTTCTAGGAAAAGTTGGTTCAACGCTGGCTCAGGAATTTCATCTCCAGGATGGTCGGTTGCCACTCCAGGAGATGCAGTGACCAGGAAGAGATGTCCATGGGCATGGGGCTGAATTCCCAGCTGGAGATGGGATTTGGGAAAGCTGTCTGGTGCAGAGCCTGTGGGATCCTCTGAGAGGGCATGGAGGGGCCAAACAGGACACACAACTTTCCCAAAAAGGGAAATGCAGGGAAAAACCTCCATCTGAGGCTCCATCCTTCCCATCCAGCCACGTCTATCCCATTACTGTTCCTCCCACAGTCCACCTGCCTCCCACTGTTCATCGCTCCAAACCAAACTCCTCAATTCCATTGCCTTATTCCTGCACCACAACCACATCCACCCATCCATCCATCCATCCATCCATCCATCCATCCATCCATCCTAGAACAAACAACTCCAGCCCTTTGTCCATCCCTCCAACTCAGCCACAGCCATCACTCCCATTGCCCATCCCTCCTGGTAAATCTTTCATCCCATTGTCCATCCATCCTATCCAAACACCTCCATCCCATCCCTCCCATCCAACCACTTCCATTCCACTGCCCATCCCTGCCATCCAACCATCTCCATCCCAAAGCCCATCCCTCCCATCCAACCACCTCCATCCCTCCCATCCAACCGCTTCCGCCCCAAAGCCCATCCCTCCCACCCAACCACCTCCATCCCATTGCCCATCCTTCCCATCTAACCACCTCCATCCCAAAGCCCATTTCTCCTTGTGATTCCCGAAGGGCCCAGCCCACACAGTGGCCACCAAGTGTCCCCTCCCAATCCCACCACCCACCTTTTACAGAGCACAGGACAGGGGCACCAGAGGGATGTGGTGCCAGATGTGTCCAGCTGTTGCACAACTGGGCTCATACATCTTTAACCACTGCCCCAAACTTTGCCTGCTGAGCATTGATGATGAGAGAGAAGGAAGCCAGAGCGGGGTTTCCGTAGCCTCCCCAGGACCTCCACACCTGTCTTCCAGCACGGATGGCTCCATGAATATTTCATCCCTGACCTTGTGGCTTTGGCAGCTTTTGCTTGGTTTTCATTGCAGGTTTTTTCCTTCCTCCTCTGCTGTCTGTCCAATGCTTCCTCATCCTGCACTAATGACCCACCCCAGGAGACCCTTGGGACCCCCATGCTGCTTCCTGAAATATTTATGGAGCAGGAACCTCTGACCAGGGAGGCAACTTCGTGGTGGCAGCATGAGCACGGCTCCCGCACATGGAGTGGTGGGGGATCCTTCCCTCCTCTCCTTCCCCAGCCTGTCCCAGAAGAGGGAACATGAGGAGCCATCTCCTGCAAGAACATTTTTAAGGATAACATTAAATGAGCTCCTAAATGCAATTAAAATTGAGCTCCTGAGCATCTCCTCTGTGCCCTTGGAGAGAGGCAAGAGGAGGGAGGGAAGAAATAAGCAGCAGAGCCTTTATTTTAGGGACTACAGATAATCAGAAAGGAAAAGCAGTTTAATTTTGGTTAATTCCCTCTTTTCCCCAGGGCTGTCCCTCTGTTGAGGCAGAACCTCAGCGGTCACCACACTCTCCAGGGATGGAAGACCTCGTTCAGGTCACCTGGGACCTTTTTCCTCTCTGTGGTCATGGCTTATGTCTCCTTTCCCGAATCCCACAATTTCTGGTGTGCTCTGGAGTTGCTGTGGATCATCGCCTTCCCAAATATGATCTGAGACCAACCTGGCTCCTTCTCTTCCCACTATTCTAGGATTTCTTGCAGGGATCCCAGCCAGGAGCAGGAAAGGAGCAAAACTCTCCCCATTCCTTTCCCAGAGCAAGCAGAGGGGGCAAATCCCAACTCCACAGCTTCCCATCCCTTTGGGCAGCTGGAGAACATCGACTCACCTGGGCAACACGGCCCTTCCTTAAAACTTAATCAGCAGCCAATGAATTTTTCACGAGGACAAACAGGCCAGGTAGTCAGGTCCATTTTTTATTCATGAACAGCAGGGGAGGGAAGGCTGTGGGTGGAGAGATGCAGGCTCAGTCAGGTTGAGAAGTTCTTATAGCCAAGAACTCCATGGTGCCAGCTCCAGGGATAAGGCAGCAGGAAAACCCCAGGGAAGCAGCGTGGAGCGAGATGATCCCAGGGCTGGGGTGCACTGGAAAAACTCCTGCCAGTTCAGGAAGAAACCCAACCCAAAGCTTCAAATTTGGGCTAAAGCTGAGCCTAAAATTTGCCTGAATTTTCATGGGGATATGTTTTGGACTATTTTTGGGCTTGCTGGGGAATGTGGTCACAGATGCTCCCAGCACTTTTCCCACTCCACTGTTCGTGTCCACATCAGAGAGCCCATGGCTTTTGCCACTTTCTTGGAAGACCATCCCTTAAATCCAAACCCTGCTCTGAGTCAAGCAAGATGGACCAACACTGACCAGGACCATATCCTGACCTTCCTGCAAAGCAAAAACTCTCCTGTGGGAGTTTTTGAGAGAGAGACAACTTGGAACAGCCCCTAAATCCCATTTCCAACCCATCCCCAAATCCACTTTGCATCCAAAGCCCAGGCAGGGCAGGAATAATGTGCTGCTCCTACCTGGCTCCATCCACATGTAACAGCCATGAATCCCTGTGTAATAACAAGTTTAATTAAACACAGCCCAGCCACAAAACCTGGCCTGACATTTAACTGGCACCTGAGAAGATGCTAACGAGAAAGACGTTAATTATCCAGCTTATTAGATGTCCGCATTATTAACATAACCCTGACGGAATTAACTTGATACAAACTATCCCACAAATATTAATTGCTTCAAACTTCCTTGTAACTCGGAGGTATTAATAAGGCAGTAATTATGTATGGATTGGAGAGCTGGAAGTTAATGACGTGGCAATTTGATTTGTCTCGGAGAAACGCGATAAACCCAAGGAAGTGTTCTCCGAACAATCAATGGATATTTAATTAACGGACAGGACCTGTCGGCGTAAATCGGAATTAAACGCCCGCGACGTCTTGTTCCAAGTGTTATGACAAAGGTTCCCAAGATGTGGCAGCATGGAAGGGGCCTCTCCTGTGCTGATGCTGCTGGTGACAGCATCTCCAGTCTCCATCCAATGCATGAGGTCATGGATGTGTTCCTCATAAAATCGTGGAATCGCTTGAGTTGGAATGGACCTTAAAGATCATCTCGTTCCAGCCACGCTGCCATGGGCAGGGACACCTTCCACTAGACCAGGTAGATCCAATCTCATCCAATTTGGCTTTGGACACTTCCAGGGATGGGTAATCTACAGCCTCTCTGGGAAATCTCTTCTTTTTCCTCCCCAGTCCAAGGAATCCTTGGGATGCACAGAGCTGATGAGAGAGGAGCACTCCCACACCCCTCTGCTGCTTATCCTCACTCCCACCTCCATCCCAAGCCCAGATCCACAAATACATCCCCACCAGGTGCCCTTCAGCAATGGTCACTTGGGAAAAGGGTTAAAGTCTGAAAGATCTGAGGTTTCCCACTGCCAGAGGGCAGGGTTAGATGGGATATGGGGAAGAAATTCTTCCCTGGGAGGGTGGTGAGGCCCCGGCACAGGTTGCCCAGAGAAGCTGTGCCTGTCCCATCCCTGGAAGTGTCCAAGGCCAGGTTGGACAGGGCTTGGAGCAACCTGGGATAGTGGAAGGTGTCCAGGCCCATGGCAGGGGGGTGGAACTGGATGGTCTTTAAGTTCCCTTCCAACCCAAACTATTCCATGATTCTATGCCCAGGCCCTTCTTTTGGATCCACACCCCACGGCCAAAGTGAAAAGTCCAAATAAATGTCAATCCATCCCTCAAATCTGTCCTGATGCCAGCAGGTTTTTCCCTCCCATCCAGCTGATGGAAGTGGTTGTCCTCTCTCCCCTTCACCGGGATGTGCTTCACACCTCTGGAAGTGGGCCCTGACTCTATGGTGAGGAAGAGGATGGTCCAGTACCATCATTCCCATAAATTTCAACTTCTCCAGCAACCAGACAGGCAGGATGAGCCCCACAGGAGCAGGGAATGAGCCAGTACTTTGGCACAGCCCTCCCAGAAGGGGTTGGCAGCACATTCCCTTCACATTCCCAGCCTCCTTCCCCCTCTCTTCCAACCTCTCTTCCCTTCCCTTTATGTAAATGGAAAATAACAATTAGTTTATTTTTGCTTGTGCAAATTACAGCTCCCAGGGAGCCGCCAGCTGCCAGGGCTGTGCCGGAGCCGTGTTCCAGCCTCGGCCTTTTCCATGAATAAATAACCTGGTGGGGGCGGGAAGATGCTCCCTCTGCTTTTCCTCCACTCTCATCCATGGAAAGGAAGGATTGGAGGGGGGTGAAAACCCAAGGAATCTTTGGGTTTTGTGGTGTGGGTAATTAAACACTGTGCTGATGATTTAATTGGGAGCGTGGCAAGGAGGGATACAGAATTGTAGGGATGGAGAGGGAAACAAGGACATTCCCAGGCACTGGGAATAGTGACTCCAAGGAAAGCTGTGCTTCCCAGACAGCTGAGATAGCAAAGGGCATGGGCTGGCAGGATCTGATCCCCTCTGGATCTGAGGACTGATGCTGTCCTGGATTGTTTCCCACTTGGCAGTGGAGCTGTTTTCCCTGCGCAAATGTGGATGTGCATCCTGCATCTCATAGCTTTCATCCCATATCCCACCTCCTGCATCCCATATCCCACCTACTTTATCCCACCACCTGCACACACACAGGCAGCCATGGGTATGAGTTGGAATTGCTGGGATTTGCCGGTCTTGCATCCTTGATGGAGTTTATCCAGTCAGGGAAAGGTGGGCTGGGCAGGGCCAGGCTTCTTCTTGATCCTCATGATCCAGAGCTTCCCTTTCTTCCTGGATCAAGGGGCAGTGACAACCAGCACACAGCCTGCTGCAGGGAGCATCCCACATCCCACATTCCATATCCCATCTTCTATCCCTATATCCTGCATCCCAATTCTCATATCCTATTTGTCATGTCCTTTATCCCACATCCTCCATCCACACATCCAATATTCTCCATCCTTGATTCCTGTGCCTTATATCCCACATCTGCATCTCACACCCAATGTCCTATACCCTTACATCCTGCATCCCATATCCTTCATCCCAATACCTGCATCCCACATCCCACCTCGTGCATCCCACTACCTACATCCCACATCCAATGTCCTGTATCCTTACATCCTGCATCCCATATCCTTCATCCCACATCCAGTGTCTTGTATCCTCACACTTGATATCCCACATCCTAAATCTTGCATCCTACTTCCTCCATTCCACCTCTTGCATCCCATATCCTGAATCCCACTACCTCCATCCCACATCCATATCCTGTTTCCTACTACCTTCATCCCACATCTGCTGTCCTTCATCCCTGCATCCCACTTCCTGTATCCCATATCCCTCCTCCTGCATCCCACACCCATATTCTGGATCCAGCTTCCTGCATCCCAATTCCCACAGCAACAGCAGCAGCACCCCTGGGTGACACAAACCCACCCAAACCCAAGGAATTTGGGATAAAATCCCAGTTTGTGGTCCTGTACATGTTATGCAGGGGATTTTCCATGTCCTGGATTTTGGGAAGGATTTCACTTCCTGCTGAGTTTAGGGATCACATCAGTGGAACTGGGATGCACTGGCTGGGAGAAGGCAGAGAGCTGGAAAAAATTCCAGCCTTCAGGATGAGCCATGCAGTGCCAAAACCATGATCCCATGGCAGAGCTCTGTTCTAGCAAGGTGATAAATTGTGATAAATTTATTTTATATAAATACATTTTATATAGCATGGGCATGGCAGTGTTTGTGTCCCAGGGATGCAGGAATACTGAGGAGGCAGCCAGGCACAGACCTTGGAAAGGAGGGAATGTGCAAAAATCCAACTCTGGCCGAGCCAGAATATAAAAGATCCACTCGAGCCAAAAAATTCCAGCTCCAAACTGAGCCCAGGCTCTGCTCACAGTGGCTCAGCCCTGAGCTCTGAGCCAGATCTAAAATTTTCTTTCATCCAGGATTAATTTGGCTGATATTCAAATTAATTTCTGCTTTTTAAATTAACATTACCCCAAATTCCTCCGTTCCCAGCAGCCCAACCCCCTTCCACCCCAGGATTGGAGTTCTCACCTTACGGAGATGTCAGAATTTGTGGAGATGTTGGGATTTGTGCAGAACACCGGAGCAGTTTTGGGACAAACCTGTGGGGTGGGAGCATCAACAGCTATGGAGGAATGAGCAAGGCACACATTGGAGATGCTGCATTGATCATCTTGTGGTTTTCCACCCATTTCAGCAATCCCGGTAATTCCTGCTTGGAGGCGGCACAGAGCACCCTGCACTGCTTTGAGGAGACTTTGCGAGGGGCTGTGACTGACCCTGAGCATCCATGGATGAGGTGCTCCAGGGTCCTGCTGTGTTTGGGGGTGAACATCCCCCAAAATCACCCCTCTGCCCTGCGGAAAACCCACGGGCTGGGAAGCTGGAGGAATTCCAGGCATTTCCCAGCTCAGCGATGCCCACAGAGCCTTCAATGGGCAAGAAAAGCTTGGGAATTGGGTTAAGGAGCTCTGCAGGAGGGGGACATGAAGAGGACCCCCAGGGCTTGTCCCCATGTCCCCATCCCAAGTGCCAGGCAGCCCTTGGAGTATCCTTTGGGATTGGGCTGCTGTTTTCACCCCCAGAAAAGGCTGAGGATAGAGCTGAGGATGCAGGAGATGCCCAGGATCAGCAGAGGGACTGCAGATCCTCACGGGACAGAGGGTGTGGTGTCCTGAGGTCCTGCTGCAACCCCATGACGACCCTAAAAAAGCAGCAGGAAGATGGAGAAGGAGGCTCCAGCCCTGCTCAGGGATCAGGAAAAATGAGGGGAAAGCTTTGAAACCAGGTCAGAGTGACCCCAAACGCCACACGTCCTCCTGCAGCAGACGTGGTGGCACCTGCAGACGTCCGCAGTCCTGCGGCACACGGGTGACACACGACCCTGTCCCGCCACATCCCCATCCCAAAACATGTGCCAACACGCTTGGAATGCACACACGATCCTGCAAACGTTGCAGCCATCCCAAAAAACGCTGCAAACCCAAGCAGGGACCACCCAGACACCCCCCCCAGAGCCCGGAGTGCATTGAGGGCTCAGCCCCAAAAAGGAGACGAGTCATAAACCAGCCAAATTTAGGCTTAAATCACTTTAGTTTTTATTATTTATTCAGCAAAGCCAAATCCCAGAAAGCCAGGAGCTTCAGGAGCACGGAGAAAGTCAGGATGGGGCAGAAGGGTGCAATTCCAGCCCCAGATCTCCCAAAAAAAACTGTGGGATGGGGTCCCCCATGGAGGGGGACCAACATTAATGGGTGGCAGCAACACCTTGTGCCCTGCTCCAGCTATTAGGAAACTTCAAGGAGAGTTGGGGGGAAAAAAAAAAAATCAGTGAGGAACTAAAAAAAAAAAATAAATCACAGGAATTGCAGATCCCTTCGAGATAAAGAGGAAGGGATAATACCGGGATTGCCAAAATAATCTGGGATCTTTCCCAGGTTGTTGCCCCCCAAAATAAAACAAAAACGAGAGGGCAAAGGGGAAAATTTGGAATCCTAAACTGCTGCCTTCGCTCTGTCATGGAAGTGGGGAAAGGATTCTGGGGCAGGAGATGATCGCGGTCACCGTGCTGGGTCCTGGGGTGACACCCCATTGGGACAGCGCTCCCACAAAACCCCCCACAGCCCCCAAAGTCAGACCTGCTTTCCCAACCAGCCCCAGCCCAGCTGGGAAAAGGGGCAGTGACCCCCCAGGATGTGCCCACAGGGAATAACGGGAAGATCCAGGAGTGAAGATTCAGACAGCGGGGATGGAGATCCCCAGGCTGGTTTGGAGAAGGGACCAGCCCCAAATACCTTTTCCTCCCCAGATTCTTATTTGATCATGACCAGGCAGCTGGATGTGTTGTCCCCACAAAAAATATGCCAAGAGAAAGGGATATTGGGAGGAAAATTAGGGAATAACCCACCAGGAAGCTGTGATTCACCTCCAAAAAATTCGAGGACGCGGTGTCCCGCGAGCGGCTGGCGGGTTAATTTTATTTAGAGCCAGGTTTGCAAAGTTTCCCTGTATCTAAATAAATACAGGAATAAGGGGAGAATCCCCCACCTTCCAAACCCCCTTTTTGTCCAGCCCTGGGATAAACGTCCCTCTTTGCATCCCAGCTCCCATCCCAAAATCCAAGTCCGATATTGAGCAGAGCTCAGGCTGCTCAAAAATCCTCTGGTCACACAATAAGACACCAAAAAGGCAGAAAAAGATGAAGAAAAAAGGGAGCGAGGTTTATGGGTGCAGAAAAGGCAAGACCAGAGGGTTGTGGAGTTGCAGGCACCCCACAAATCCTGGGAAAAGCCAGGGGATTACATAAGCACAGCAGAGATTTACGGAGGCAGCAGGAGGGAACGTGCCACAGCTTGGGGACCTGCCACAGCTGAGCCTGGGCAAAAATATAGGACAGAAAATACACCTAAATATTAAAAAAGTCACACAAAATGCCCAAGAAATATATTGGACCAAGGCTTGCGTTGGAATTTATCCCGCTGTGTCCGGGAAAAGCTGCTGCCGTGCTTGGGATTTGCGGCAAAGGGAGAAATATCCTTAAAAACAATCCCCAAAACCCCCAAAATCTCAGTAAAATACCAGCCCGAAAGCTTGGATTAGGGAAGGTGTGGGCTTGGTTTGTTAAGGGTTCCTTTTTTAATTAAAAGTTCAAGAGGGAGAAGCCAAAAGAGGAAAGAAAAATCATTTATTACCGTTGAAAATCAAGCCAGCGGCTCGTCGGGACGGTGTCGGACAAGCTGGGACCAAACTGGATCCGGTGACTTTCCAGCAGCTGCAGGGACAAAGGTCTCCAGGACCCTCCAGCCGGGAAAGAAAACCAAAACAACCCAGAACCCGCTGAAAAAAAAAAAAAAACAACAAAACCAAAACCAAAAAGAGGCAGGAAAAGTGAAAAGCCAGAGTTCAACGGGGCAGAGGCGACGCTCGACACTGGACTTTATCTCAGCGGGAGCTTGGGGAAGGTTTTGCATCAGCACCGGGAATCAAAGGGAAGAATAAACAACCCCCAAACAAAACCCCGATGCTGCGGGACCCCCCCCCCAAAAGTTGAGAGAAAACCCGACCCAGGCTCTAGTTGAATATAAGTTTTTATCTTGATGCAACATCATTAAAACCGTCACAAATCGAAACAACAGGTCGTTAAAAACGCTTCGCACGATCAGTCCCTAAAATGCACCAGGCTCCCAAGCTCGCTTTGTCCGCAGGACCCTTTTGTTTCCCCCCAAAATTTGTTTTTTTAATTTTTTTTCTCCTTTTTTAAATAAGCAACTCGTTTAAAAAAAAAAACCAAACCCGCCCCGCTCCTCCGCGCAGGATCGGTCCCGCTTTTGCTCCAACGATTGCACGAATTCTTAATCCTCTTTTTTTCTCTTGTTTCCACAACAAATAATGTGCATTTTCTTGCCGTCTGTTTTGTTTTGGTTTTTTTTTTCTCCAAACATCGAGGTTAAAATAAGATTTTCCGTTTCCCGAGGGTTAATAAATAAATCTGGTGCATAGTGAGATAGCAGCCAACCCTTTGCAGTTCATATATTACTATATTGCCTTTCAGGTCACCCTAAAATTGTTACCTCTTCCCCTCCCTCCCTCCCCACTATTTTTAAGAGCATAGATAATTTTAAATCTCTATAAAACAGTATTATTTCACCCAATCGATTCCTGTATATAGTGCATTCGGCTTCTTCCCAACATCGTTAAATTAACTCGGATATTATTTGCATGCTATTACATACAAACTTTTAAGACTCGTGTATTTTTTTTCTCTTTTCTAAAGGATTTTAGGGTTTTTTTTGTTGGTTTTTCTTTTTTTGTTCGTTTTCTTTTTCTCGTAAATCACCAAGCAAAATATAGGCTCAAGAAAAAAAAAGAAAATAAAAAGAAAAAAAAAGGCAAAAACGAACTAATTTTCTACATATTTACAAGGGTGAATAAGTTAAATGTGGCTCAGGTTTGCCGGCCGGGAATGGGGGGTGGGCGGAGGGGCCGGGCAGGGCGCAGCGCTGCCGGGGACCCCCCCCGGCTGATCCGTGGGGATCCCTCGAAGAATAAAAATCCCGATGGAGGGGAAAACCCGCAGGAGAAGGTGGGGAGAAGCCACCTGGATGGCGCTGATGCTCCCGGGAAGGGGGGCGGGTGGCCGTACACGTCCCGCATGCAGGGCTGCCCCCCACTCCCCCACCCCGGGACCCCCCACCCCGAGTCCCGATGGGTGGGTGCGCGGTGGGAGGGAATTCAACTTCCCCTCCCCAAAATTTCAGAGGGGACATCATAATATTATTTTTTTTTCTTTTCTTTAAATATAAGCGACGGGTTTGCTGAGCCGCATGAGGAAAAAAAACCAAAAAGGGGATCCCACCCCATCCCACCAGCCCGGCTCACATGAAGAAGTCGGCGGCGGCTTTCGGGGCGGCGGATGGGGAGGGCTCCCTCGGGAAGCCCCGGCCGGCCAACTTCTCATATTTTTCTTTGTACAGATCCCTTTCCTTGGCCAAGCGGGTCACCTCCTGCTTGAGCTGCTCCACCTGGCTCTGCAGTTGGCATTTCTCGTTCTCCAAGATGTGCCGTTGCTGGACCCGCTTGTAGCGGCAGGATTGAGCGTAGCCCCGGTTCTTCAAGGTCCTCCTCTTCTGCTTGAGGCGGATCACCTCCTCCTTGCTGAAGCCCCGCAGCTGCCGGTTCAGCTCCCGCACGGACATACTCACCAGCTGATCGTCGGAGAACCGGTCCTCCAGGCGTAGGTGGTGATGATGATGGTGGTGATGGCCGGGATGGTGATGGGCGGCCGGCGGCAGCTCCTCACCCCCGAAGGGTTGAGGTCGGAAGGGCTCGTACCCTTGGTGGTGATGATGATGATGGTGAGGGGCACCGATCAACGCCTCCACCGCGTCCTCCGGCGTCAGGTTGAGAGCTTCGGGGTTGAGGTGATGCTGGTAACCCGACATCCAGTACAGCTCCTCCAGCTGCTGTTTGGAGCCCAGGGAAGCGGCGGCGGTAGCCGGGGGGCCGGGGGCCGGTTGCCCACCGGGGCTGGGAGCGCAGAAGCTGGGCGAGGAAGGCACGGAGGAGCAGGGCGTGCTGAGCGGGGTGGACGACAAGGACCCGGCGGGCAGACGGTGGCACAGCCGCTCCGCCTCCGCCGGCTCCTTCTTCACCTCGAACTTCATCAGGTCGAAATCGTTCACGTACTCGATGGCAAGGGGGCTCGTGGGCAGCTCCGCGCTCATGGCCAGCTCCGAGGCCATCTCAGTCCATGGAGGGACCGGGGGGGGAGCCCCCGGGCACCGCCGCTCACCGAGAGTCCCGCGGGCTCCGGGAGCCTCCTCCGAGCGGGCTCCGGTGCAAGCGGCTGCCCAGACCGGGGTCCGGGACCCTCCGACGGGGCTTTGCCGTGGGGTTCAGCGGGGCTCCGGGACCCTCCGACGGGGCTTTGCCGTGGGGTTCAGCGGGGCTCCGGGACCCTCCGACGGGGCTTTGCCGTGGGGGTCAGCGGGGCTCCGGGACGCTCCGACGGGTTCCCGACGTGGGNGGGCTCCGGGACCCTCCGACGGGGATCTGCTGCCGGGCTCGGTGCGCGGTGGGAGGGAATCCGCTGCGGGGCTCAGCGGGGCTCCGAGAATTCCCGACGGGACTTTGCGGTGGGATTCAGCCGAGCTACAGGACCTTCTAACAGAGCTCTGCGGTGGCGTTCAACGGGGCTCCGGGACGCTCCGAGCGGGATCCGCTGCGGGGCTCAGTTGGGCTCCGGGAAGCTCCGATGGGACTTTGCGGGGAGGTTCAGCGGTGTCCGAGATGTGGCTCTGCTGCGGGGCTCAGCCGGGCTCCGGGACCCTCCGCCGGGGCTCTGCTGCGGGGCTCAGCCGGGGTCCCGGCGCCTCCGCCCGGGCTCTGCTCCTNGGCTCCGGGACGCTCCGAGCGGGATCCGCTGCGGGGCTCAGTTGGGCTCCGGGAAGCTCCGATGGGACTTTGCGGGGAGGTTCAGCGGTGTCCGAGATGTGGCTCTGCTGCGGGGCTCAGCGGGGCTCCGGGACCCTCCGCCGGGGCTCTGCTGCGGGGCTCAGCCGGGCTCTGGGACCCTCCGCCGGGGCTCTGCTGCGGGGCTCAGCCGGGCTCCGGTGCTCGCCTCCGACGGGACTTGGCGGTGCGGTTCAGCCGGGCTCCGGGACCCTCCGCCGGGGCTCCGCTGAGGCACAGCCACCTCTCTCCGTCGGGTCTCGGCTCCGCTCCGCTGCTGGGCTCCGGGACCCTCCTCCGGCCGCCACGGCTCTGCGCTCGGGCCGGGCGGGCTCCGCCGCTGCCTGCGCTCAGTTCCCAATGGCGAGGAGCGGGCAGCGCCCTGCCCGCCCCTTCCTGCCTCCCCTGGCACCTGCCCCGGCCCCACCTCCCCGGGCTCCGAGCCTTCTCCTGCCTCCTCCTCCTCCCGCCGGGACACGGCGCCCTGGGGGCGGGGGCCGCTCCCCTGCCCGCCCCTGCCCGCGACCGGCGCCGCCGCCGCCGGGAGCTCAATGGAACTCGCCGCCTTTTATACGGGGAAAACGAGGCACGGCACCTCCTACTGAGGCGGGGCTGAGCTCTTCCAGCTTATCAGCATCCCGACATCCCGATTAGGTTTGCATATCCCCATGGCAACGCCCCCGGGGCAGCTGTCAATCTCCGGAGGTGGGGGGAATGCTCCGGGTACCCTCTGGACTCTTTCGGCTCCCGCATCCCAACGTGGGGCTTCATCTCCCACCCTCCGCCCTGAACTGAGTGTGGAGTGGGGAGAAACATCCTGGAAATCCTAATTTCCTACTCCCCAAAAATGGGAAATATCCAGAAAGGAGTTACTGAGCCTAAATTTGGTTTGGTGCCACCTCACTGAGGGATCACAGCATCGGAAGGCAGCCCCTTCCCCACCTCAGGAACAGCCCAGGATCCTTGCTGGAGCACTTCCATCCTTGCAGAAAGTCAAATAAATATAATTTTGGGGATTTTTCAGGATTTTCCATAAACTGCTGGTGGTCAGGGAGCAGCCACATGCACCTCTGTGCTCCAGTGCTGCCTTTGGTTTTGGAGGTGGCATCGCACCTAGCACAGGTGACATCCACACCTGACACATGAACGGGAGTGTCACCGGATGGAGGACCAGGATTGCCATCCCAGCACCTGGAAAAGGTGTCACTGGCACCCAGAGGCAGCTGGTCAGGGGGTTTTGGGGGTGCTCATTCCACCCCTAGATGAGGCCCTGACTGGGATGTGGCCTTGCTGCTCCATCTGCAACCTCATGGCTGCTGCAGCCTGGGAGGAACAGGACTGGGAAACTGAGGCACGGGGCAGTGGCCATGGAGTGATCCCACCTAATCCCAAGGGATGAGAATCTTCATCCCACATCCCACCCACTCATCCCCTTGGGGTGCAAGATTGTCTGTCACCTGCAGGATGCATGCTGGGTCCCACTGCATCCCACCCTGCTGCATCCTCCAGGCAGCTCCTCGGGATGTGGGGGGTGATATTCCCTTCATCCAGCCAATGGCTGCTTGGGAACTTGGGGACACTGCTCTTCATGGCTGCTAACTGACCCTTTAGATGTAGGGTCAAATTAATGCAAAAAAGGTGTTTTTTGAGGATGAAAACATTTATCCTGCTGCAACTCCAGGAATTAAAATCCCACATTATTGCTTTTGCTGGATCCGGCCTCTGGGGAGGGTCCGTCCTTGTTGCTAATTGAATCAGCGTTGGGGGGGCATTTATTCCCCTTGGGAAGGGTCATGGATGCAGGCAAAGCCCTAAACATGACCCCCATTCTCTGGTGATCCTGGATGTTATCCCACATTGGACAGATATCCCATTTTGGAGACCCCAAACTTGGGCACGACTTTCAGAGGGCAAAGATGTAGACAACAACAAAAAAAACCTTTTTGTGGGGTGGTTTTAACCCTTTTTGCTTGATTGTATCACCCTAAATCCATCATCATTCCATCTGTGTATCAGGATACCGGGATCCTGCACTGGGAAAAGATGGGGTGCCACCTCCCTCCCCCTGGCACCACGTTCCTCCCCAGAGCTGCTCCACCCTGGGGGCACCCGGCCCCCACCAGCAGCTGCCACCCAAGCTGGGACAGGAGCCACCAAGGGATTAGGACCGGGCCGGGCTCCAACGGGGCGTGGCTCCCCAGCGACACCCCGGGGGTATTTTTAGGAAATGCCCATGGCATGTCCCCAACCCTCCCCGCCGCGCCAGGCCCGTCAGCTAAGTTTACTCACAGGCAGTCAAGTGACATAACCAGGTTGGTGGCCTTGGGATGGCGTCACCTTTCACTTTTAGAGCTCGTGTGCCCCATCACCCCTTGGAGCAGGGCAGGGTGCCCACCTGGGGCTGCCTCAGTTTCCCTGGATGGCTCACAGCTCCCTGTTGGGTTGTTGGTGGCTTGGGGACAGTGACCTCACCCCATGGCAGGGTGGTGTCCACCACGATGCACCCCATGGAGAGAGGGTGGGACCATCTTGGTGATGCTCCGCCAGCATCTGCCCTACAACCCGGTGTTGCTGCAGGGTCAGGAATTCTGGGGGGGGGGGGGGGGGGAAATCATATGGAGAGGCTGGGAGGAGGATGAGGCTGAGGGAGGAGAAGGTGGAGAAAGAGGAGGGCAGGGAACAGCCACGCCAATGACAGGCAGAAAACCGATCCTGGCGGGTTACATTCACCCGGCACCTGCTTCCCCGGCAGGGGACCAAGAGCCGTGCCAGCAGCACCCGCCGCAGGAAGGTTTTTCCAGGAAATGTTTATGGAGCCCTCCAGAAACTCCAACCTGTGCCAACCTCCCAGTCGTGGCACCCCCCAGGGAACGTCCTTGCCGGGTCCCCGAGCCCAACAGTGTACCCCAGCTTCACAGCGAGGATGGATAAATCCCATGGGAGCTCGTTGCCGAGGAATTGAGGATGTTGGAGACAGAGGGAGAACCCACTGGAGTTCAGTGACACCTCTCCAGGGGCCGAGTTTATCCCTGCTTGGAAATTAATCACCCTCAAGCAGAGTTTTAACGACAGCCGGCTGGAAATTCCAATCCTCCCCGGGAAGGGAGCAGCGGTGCCGGTGGGCGGCGGAGCCACGGCTCGGAGCTGCTCATTGCCTCATTTAATTAGCGCAGCACAAGGATTATCCTCGTTAGGGATCCACGGAAAACCAAAGCTCCCGGCCACCACTGGCCATCCCTGAGGATTCACAACAGCACTGTCTCCTCCAGGGTGTTTTTTAGGGAATTTAGCTGGGGTTTCTTTTAGGAAACCAGCATGTGAAGAAACATAATTTCTGAGTGAAAAGTTTTAATAATTAAAAAAACACCAAGGATTTAGGGATCAGAGTGACTCCTCCACTGGATTTGGATGGATATTTGGATGGGATGTTCATGCACTGCTGAAAAAAGAGGAAAGCCACAAGGAGGCTCCTCCATCCCAGGGGAGGAAACTCTTTTATTTACATATCAAAACACAGGAATTAACAAAAGACATTTTCATATCAACAAAAACCGCAATGTTTTTATTAAAAATCAACTCTTTGGACACACCATGGGGCACAAGTGACATCCCAGGGTGGGGATCTGCTGGTCCTCCGGCACCTGGGGGATGCTGTGGATTTGGGATGGTGACAAAACCCCTCCATGGGGGTCACTTGGGGAAGGGAACCCCCCTGTGGGGACCTGTTTGGGGAGTGAAGCCACTGCCCATTGGCATTTCCCACCCCATCTCTGATCACACCTGGATACTGCATCCCCAGGGAGCCCCAGTTCTTCCCAAATCCCTCTGAGGCCTTTTCCCCACAGGATTTTGCCTGAGGGACTGTGGATGAGCAAATCCCACAAACCATGTCTGTGTGGAGGAACAGCAGCTGCCATCCTGAAATTCCTTGGAAATTGTACCTATGGATGCAAAACCCCATTGTTCCAGTGGCATAATGCTCTCCCTTCACTCTGCTCCTGCTTGGATTTGGAGAGTGCCAAAAAACCCCAAACCCTGGAGAGTTGGCTTGGCTTTCCCAATGGAGCCCAAACCCGTTTGGGATAGGGAGAGGTGAGCCATGAGAGACCCTGAAATGCAGAGTGTGATCTCAGCACCACTCCCAACACATTTCCATGAGGGATGCTCTCAGCTCCAGGAAATCTCCTCCCTAAAGCAAGGGGATGGAGCAGGATGGGCTCTTGGAATAGTGGGATCAGGGCTGTGCGGGCTTTACACCCATTACATCCCAGCATGGTGACGTGTCCCCAGTACATCCCAACCTGGATGTGGAAATTTGCATTAAACCATCTCAGGTCCCCTTATCACCTTGTGGCTGGGACAGCACTGAAGGATGGATGGAGATAGGAAGCTCTTCCCAGCCCCACAAGCATCCAAGGAAGGTGGCAGGACTTGTCTTCAACAAACCAGCTGAAAAGGTGATTTATTGGTCAATTCAAAGATTCCAAACAAAGTTGCTTCCCCGCAGGAATGAGCAGTGTATTCCCACGCTGCCACACCACTCTGTGTCCAAATGACATCCCGGAAAAGCAAGGGGAGGAGGGGATGCCATGCCTGGACATGGCATCCTGAGGTAGGTGCCAGGTCATTCCCTGGCTCTCCGGTTCCTGAGCTGGTCGGCTGCCACAGGATTGGGATGGACTCACAGCCGGGGCTTGATCTGCAGCCGTTTCCCTGGAGGGAGGGAAGGGAATGGTGATGGTGGGAAGGAGGGGATACAGCTGGGTATTCCCAGGCTTCTCCTTGCCTGGTCATGGGAGGGAGCTAAAGCACTGGGAAATTGGGAATGTGGGTGGCAGCACCCACTGGACTCACCTCTGCCACCCAGAAGAGAGTTTTTGGAATCCTGCAGGGATGCCTCTGGCAAAATCCTCCTCCTTTTGATGTTGCCTGGGAAGGAAAGGAAGAAAAGAGGAGAAAGACATTGAGGTTGGCTCAGGCAACCTTGGGAATTCTTTGGAGTGCAGGTGTACGAGTGTCCTAAGTTCCTCTTCTGCTTCACATCCCCTTTGGCGATCTCAAGGGTGGAGGCAGCTCATTTCCCAAATCCCTGAGCATCCTCAGCTCCCTAAAAGTGGCACTCAGAGGTTGCTTCCCACCACAGCTACGAATCTGCTGCAAAATTTCCAAGTTATGGAAAAAGAGAATGAAAAAGGATCCAAACCTTCCCACTGCTGAACATTAGGACCTGCTTTGGTGCTGGGATGGAGCCAGAAAGAGCTGAGCACCAGCAATCTTCCCCCCAAGCATTCCAAGCATACCTTTAGGATGCTCTAGGTGATGTCTTCTGCTTGCTGGAACACAGTGCTTCCTCCAAAGAGGGTTCTAGATGCTCATGTAGAGCCAAAACACCATGAAGTGCCTCTGGGAGGTGACCTCCTTGTAGGACAAGTCCAGCATTGTCCCACAGACCAAGGTGGACAGAGTGAAACCCTTCTCCATTTCAACCACAATGCTGGGAGTGCCTTTCTGCAGATTCTCCTATTTTCCCTCCCCAGAATGTTTGGAGAGGTGTTTATGGGGTTCCACGTACCAGAGTGATGGGTGGGAAGGAAAGTGGTGGCCACTTGGCCACCAAGATGAATGAGGATGGAAAGAAGTGGAGGTTTCCCAGGAAAAAAAAGGATCCACAGGTTTAGCGGGAAAAGTTCCCCTTCACTTGGGATTAATGGAGGTGGAGAAGGTCATAGAGAAGATGGAGGGAATCCAGCCCAAAGCCCCTCCAGATGTTCTGTTGCCCGTGTTCCCACAAAACTCTGCATGGCATTTCCCAAACGATGAATCCAACGTGGAGGTGGGACCAAGGGCATCTTTGAGCAGCCTTGACAGCCCAAAGGAGAAAGTTGTTGAGGCAGGGGAGGCAGGAGAGGTGAAGACCCAACGATGAGGAGTCTCCAACAGTTTTCCTTTGCTTTCCAACTTGGATAAACAAACTTGCTGGGAGTTGAAGCCGCACTGGCAGTGATTCATCGCTCTGGAGTTAATTTATGGAAAACAAAGAGGGCTCATTTAGCACCTTTCCACCCTTAATATAACTCCCATACATCAGCAGGATGCACAGCAGACACGGCGGATCTGGATATTCCTCACTGGCAATGCAGCCGAATCTGGATTTTGGGAACGGTGACACGGAGTGAAACACCCTTGAGTCCTCACCTTCCCAATTTTTCCCTTTGGCATCCAGCCAGGTAGTTTTTCCAGCCTGGGATCTGCAAATCCCAGTCTGGTTGCTGGAATGAGGGTCTTGAAGTGCTGGTTGTCACCTCAAGGGGTCAAAATCAGCATCTCCATATTCCTGCCCCATGGTGTGAGTTCAATAGGAATGGTGAGAATGGCTCAACTCCCTTTGGATGAGCCAGAGAAAACTTCCTTAGACAATATCCGTGAGTTACCTCAAAGCAGCCATGATTACAGAAGTAGAAATATGGATTTATTTTTTTGGGAGAGAAAGAAAAAAGGTGATTTTTAAATCAACTGTAATTAACTTCCTGACTTTGGTACAGAGCACACGGAGCCAAGATACTTCCAGAGCATCCATGCTTGATTTCCAACAGATTCCTCAAAAAAATCAGGCAGGAATGAGAAAATAAACCCAAAATAGGTTGCGAGAGGGCTAAACTGGTTCAGTTTCTCCCCTTGGATGGAAGGAGATGGAGGAAGGATGGTACAGCCAAGGGGTGAACACTGCATCCCAAAAAAAACCCCAGGAGGGAAAACCTGGACCAAACAGGGGTGTCACTCCACCCAACCCTGGCAAAGGAAAAGATATTTTTCCAGTTTTGTGCTTGGGAGATCCTGCAAATGGCGTGATCAATCTTGGGTCTCATCTCCAGCTCCTTCACTCTCTCCCCCCTCCGCCTTTCCCGGCATTCCGGGAGCGGCGCAATCCATCTTCCAAGGAACCAGGTATATAATTTCTAGTTAGCAAAAGCAACCCCTTTTTCATTCCCATGATTGAACAGCTTCCAAAGGAGAAGAACCGAGGCCGGATTGCGAGTTTTCCATCGAAACCCAGGCGGGTTTTCGCTGAGCTTGTCAGGCTCGTTGGAGAATTAGGACTTCCAGTGCTCTTCCACCTGATGGAAATCAACATTTATTTTGCCTAAGCCTAAGAAGGTGTCAGGCAGACGGAGAAACTTGCCACTCTTCTCCGGGAAAAAAGAGGGAAAAGAAGGAAATCTAATAGAAATATATTATCAAGTCTGAGGAGTGGACAGTGCAGTAAATCACACTTCAGGTGGCACCATTAGATTTTTCAATAAAACCTGGTTTTCCCCCAGCCGGAGCCAAGTGGCTCCAGCTGCATCCGATAGGGAAGTTAAAACCAAATTTGTTTCATCCAGATGCTGATCCGAGAGAGATTGAAAGGGATTTCAAGGTGGGGAATCCTCTCGGATGAAGGGTGAAAGGAGGTGGGTCTGGGCCTGGGCCCCCAAATCCTCTCCCTGTTCATCATTCCTGATCCCTGAGGGATTAAAAAATTGGTTTTCTCCACCCCAAAGCAGCAGGATGCAGAGAAAGACAACTCCCTTGCAGTTTTCCCAACTTCAGCATCCAGCAGGAGAAAAGCTGGAATTTTTGTTGGTTTCCTTTCCTCAACAACCTCCGGCCTGATGGAATGTTTGGTCTCCATCATTCTCCTGATGCTACCAAAGGGTTTCATCCCGTCCTGCATCTTCCTCCAGGAAGGCTCCAAGCACTGAGATGCATCCCAGCATTTCCCTGCTAGATGCTCAAGGTTTAATGCCATGAGGAGAAATTCCCTCCAAACACACTTCTCCTCCTCATTCCCAAAAGAAAAACAGCCCTTAATCCTTTCCGGGACACCTTAGGGGAATCCAGAGGCTGAATCTGCCTTGGAAAGGTCTTTTCCTTTTGTTAACAAAGTGCTCCTGGAGAAACTTGAGCTGGGATATGCCTTTTTATATTATTATTATTATTATATAAAACTTGATAGCAATGTGGAAGGCCCAGCAGCAAGGGCTACATCCCAAAATTTTCCACAAATTCATATGGAAAAAGTATATGGGGAGGGTTGGATCTCCTAGCTCCATCCTGCACTAAATCCATGTGGTGACAACTTGCACTGGAAACTCATCCTGCTGCTCTTCCACTCAAACCTTCTGCCACAGGTGGATGAGACCCTAAAAGCTAAATTAACCCATTCCTCAAGCAGGACAACATGGATCCATTGAACTGGGGAGGTTCAAGCTGAACAGCAGGAAAAAATTCTCCATGGGAAAGGGTGGTCAGGCATTGGAAGGGGCTGCCCAGGGAGGTTTGGAGTCCCTGTCCCTGGAGGTGTCCAAGGAACCATTGGATGTGGCACTCAGGGCTCTGGTGCCAAGGTGGGGATTGGTCACAAGTTGGACTTTGATGATCTTAGAGGTCTTTTCCAACCTTAATGATTAGGTGATCCTTCCATCTCCATCCCCTATATCCACCAGACACTTTTAGGCTTGGGATACCTTCAGCCTTTGGGGTGCCACAGATGACCCAGGTGGTGTTGGAGGCTGGGGTTGGATCTCCTCATGTCTTGGTGGCTCTGAGAAGCTCCAAAAGTCAGAAACTTCACTGTGATTTAACTTCCTCATTGCAAAGTGTTTAATACAGGACCTGCCAAGTCTCACTCCTTTGCCAGGACTGAAATATTTTTCTTCCGTATTAATTTCTTGCCCATTTTATCATGGAATCCTAAAACGGTTTGTGTTGGAAAGGACCGTAAGGACCAATTCCCATGGGCATCTTCCACTAGTCTGGGCTGCTCCAAGCCTCATCCAAACTGGCCTTGAACACTTCCAGAGATGGGGCATCCACAACTTCTCCGGAAAACCTGTGCCAGGGCCTCACCATCCTGGAGATGTTTGTGACCACACAGAGAAATCAATTCCCTGTATTTTATCCCCATTTCTTCCTCCCAAGAGGAAAAAACTCCACCAAGTCCTGCTGGGGTCAAAGCTGACAGTGATGCCAGCTCCTGTTATCTCAGAACAACCCCCTTGTGTCCAAGCCCTCCATCCACAACCATGCAGATGCTTCATGGAAAGCTCCAGGGCATCTTCTGCCACCAGCTCAATTGATCAAAGGCTTGGTTGCCTCACCTGGCTGTAAAAAAAGTTCTGGAGCAAAGATCTGCTGGCAGAAGAGGTACTGAAGGAGATGATGAAGGTGATGAAGATCCCATGAGACCCAAGGAGGACTGGCCACATCCACATGGAGGGCAGCAGCACTGGGTATATCCTAAATTAATTTGGGGTTGTCCTGTGCAGGACCACGAGTTGGACTTGAGAGTCCCTTCAAAATTGGGATATTCTCTAATTCTCAGATTCCTGGAGCTGGGAATGGTTGGATCAAGACCCACCACCAAGTGACAGTGACAGTGACAGTGACAGTGACAGTGTCGGGGTCATCCCTCAACCAGGGTGAGAAAAGAGGCGAAAATCCACATTCCCAAACTTATCCCTCCAGAAGCAGAAGCCGTAAACAAACCCAGAAGCCGCCGCCACACCTCTCCGAATTCCTCGGAAGCCGAGGCGGTTGAGCGTGCTCAGCGGAGCCGTTAAAAAAGACTGGAGCGAGCATCTTCCATTAACGTTACGACCGTGAAATATGACAATAAAATGACGGCCGTATGGTCCCAAATTTGCAGCCCGCCGAGCTGCTCGGGGTTTATCGTCACTCAAACGTGCAGAGAGCTGTAAAATGTTTACAGAAAGGGTCGTTTGCGGCTATAAAATCCTCTTTTC
The DNA here is from genome assembly GCA_013400855.1 of Buphagus erythrorhynchus. Taxonomy (NCBI): domain Eukaryota; kingdom Metazoa; phylum Chordata; class Aves; order Passeriformes; family Sturnidae; genus Buphagus; species Buphagus erythrorhynchus. The sequence continues at coordinate 6,041 of VZTT01017483.1, read as the reverse complement.
TCTCCTAAACAAGGCTGAGCGGAGCCATTTACAAAGCCCGGAATGTTCATCGGGGGAGAGGGGAACATCTGTTCTCTCCAGGAGTTTGCAGTGATCTTCTCGAACAAATTAACTAAAATGGGTGCTTTCTAATTAAATTAGCACTCGATTGGAATGGTTTGCATTGGTGCAATTAGCGCGGGGAGGCCAGTTAGGCTCCAGCACAGGCGATTTAACTGGAAGGTGAAATATGGAAAAGCCCATTACCTGGAAAACTGGAGTTGGAGGGGTAGGGAAGCCTGTTCTCCCTCTGGCTCCATGCTCCTGGGTGGGTAACACAAGGTGAAGGATGGGATGCCACCAAACCCACTCTTCCCATTTGGGATGTTTGGCTGGGATCAGTGGGCTGTCCCTGTGCTGCACGGATTGGCTTTTTGGAGGATTCTTGGAAAGCACCAGCGCCCACCTTTACCCAGTCATCATCTTGTCAACAAATCACTCTTCCAACCCCAATTTCCAGGCTCCTCTGGAGGTCTGGGAACATGACAGAGGCTCTGCTCCATGCACACAGACCGTATCCCTCCTTTCCAATCCCTTTTCCCTATATCCTGAGCCCAGACCCCCACTGAGACCCTGCAAGCTCACACTGCTCCCACACTGGTCCTTAAAGGTCATCTCCAAACTCCCTCCCTGCCCGTCCTGTGTTTTTCCTCATTCCTCTTGCATTTCCCAGGATTAAAAGGTCATTTTCTCCAATTGTGACCGTTTAACCAAGGAATTCATCTCATTCCTTAATAACAACCTGTCCTCCTCCTTATTTACCATCCTAATAGTTTGTGTGTCAAATTCAAGTTTCACAAGCACAAACCCAACATTACTGCTGGCACAGCTCCCCAGATCTCACCCCCAAATCCCACCACAGACTCCAGTTACTTCCTAGAGCTACATAAGGATTCAGCCTGACCACCTGCTCAGCTCCAAACTCAGTCTCAGATCACTGAATATTCTGAAGGGATCCACAAGGGTCATGGAGTCCAGTCCAAGTCATGTGGCCACCAAGAAGCATTTGGTCCTTTAGAAGCATCAATCCCATGTCCTCTCTGGATGGTGGCCAGAGCTTCTTTTATCCCATTGGATTTGGGGGTCCCCGGGTGATGCTGTGCCCCCAAATCCCTTGGCTGGGATTAAGATGAGACCTAAGGATGGGCAAACCCATGGATCAACATTCCCATGACGCAGCACATCATTGCTCTGGCAGGGAAATTGCTTCATCATCAGATGATTTTCAGCCATCTGCGAGTCCTGCCTGGTTTTCCTTTCCTATGGATCCTCCAGCATCTGCTGGAGCTTCCCTGGGCAAAGGAACACAGAAGGATGAGTGCCCTGACCTCATACCTTCACTCAGCCTTCCTGCCGACATTCCCAAATGAACCAGCTCCTCCTCCTCATCCTCCCACTCAAAACGCCTGGAAATCATCCTCCCTTGGATGCACACACCAGAATTCAGAAGAAAAGGATGCCCTTGCTCCCGAGTTACTCACAGCTGCCAAGGCATTTCAACAGTCCTCTTGTCCATGAATTAATTGCTCCAACTTCATCATGGAGATAAAAATCCCAGTTAAGTCACTGCTTTGGGAACACTTCCTGAGATCAAAAGGGACTTGAATCTGGGCCAAGGAAAAGGAAGGAGGGAAGAAGAAATACCTGGAAAGGGAAGCTGAGTTTTTCACTCTGTGTTGTGGAGAGGAGCATTCCCAGCGGAATGGTCCCCTCGCTGTGTCCACCACAGCATCTGTGCTCTTCTTCCCATGACTTCAGGAAAATGTTGCTAATCCTGGGAATTCTCTTTCCGACAGTGTTAAGGCATCTCAGCCCTCCCTGGCTTGAAGCGGCTGAGCCAGGCACAGCCTTGCAGATCCTTTTGGATGATCCTGTAAATGCTTCAGCCTGGCTTTTGCAATGGAATTCATCCCTTATCCCAGTGGGATCCTGCTCCAGCTACGTGGAAAGCAAGGATCAAAGATGGGAAGGGCTCACACTGAGCCAGATCTTATGCCAGCAGAGCTGGCAACAGGAATTCCGTCATTGCTCCCACAAAATATTGTGATTTCTGAGCCCATTCCTGGATGGTGCTCCAAGATGAGGCTGCACATCCCTCTGGAGAAGGATGTGAGAGGAAAAGGGAAGTGTGGAGCATCATCCAGCCAAAAACCTCTCACTCAGAGCTGGGAAGAACAAGGCACAATCCCAGCCTCGCCATCTCCATCGTCTGTGCTCCTGGGGGTACATCCCTGGAGCACCCCAAAATCCCATCCATTCAGGGATTTTCCCATGGAGGAGTTGAATGAGGAGAGGAGGAACCAAGGAGAACACTGGAGAAGCAGAAGCTGCTTGCGCTCATGTTTCAGAATTCCTAAAAAGTTCAGCTCATCCTAAACTGTATTTTCCAAAAATTTACTGACTTCCAAAGCAGATAAATCCCAGACTAACAGCTCTTCCTTCAAACTTCCAACCTGCAAATACTCCACCACCCACTGGAATGTTTTTATTGGAAAGCTTCCAAGCTATTTCCTGTTGGGAAACAGATGTGATGGATGGTCCAGAGGTCCTCCAGAGGCAGAGCATCCTTGCATCCCACTAAACACCTTCCCTATAGGGCAGTGCTGTGATTCCATCATGGAAATAAGACCAGATTCATCATTGGATAATTTACAGGATAAGGAAGGAGTTGATAAAATAAGGGGACAAAGTTTTCACATATAGTTTTGGGAACAGACACAATGGGAATCCTGATTGCCATCCCAGTTTGGATTCCCAGTCTTAGCTGATTTGGTGACTCACAAGGAACATGGATCCACCAAAATCCATGGAGAGCAGCAGAGAATAACTTTTTCTCTTGGAAAACCAGAGCAACTCCAAGCAGAGAATGTGATTCCTACCTGGTTCATTCTCTAGCTCGTCCTCATCCCTCTCCTCTTTGCAGCCCAGGGAACCAGGAGATTCTGGGGATCGGAGGGAGATGAAGGATGGCAGCTTTTGCAGGCAGCTGCTTGGCTTGGGGTCCTCCTCTTTCCAAAACTTAGCTTCTTGCTCCGCACTGGAGGGTCCGGGAACTTCCCCATCATCCTGGAGCTCAGCTGGATCATTCCTGCAGGAATGGGAAACAAATAAATAAAAGTAAAACAATCCCACTTGGCAACACTGGACATGGCATCATATGCAATGGAAGAGGCTTGGAGCTCCTGGGTCTCCATCCAAGGCCATGCTGTATCCTTGATTTCCCCAGATCCAGCACAGATTCAGCTGGAGTTTCTCCATTCCCAGCTGGATTCCCTGTCCTGCACTTCCCTGCAAAGTTCCCAACTCCTCAGGTTCTTGTGGAGGTGCTGGGCTCCTGTTTGTGATAGAACAGAGGGAAGGGGAGATGGAGGGTGTGGGGAGTTGGGATGGCTTGGAGACGTCCTGCTGGGTTTGGCTCATTCCCAGCCCTGCCACTCTCTTCCAAACTAACTTGACACTCCAGCTCCTTTGACATCTCCCATGATGGTGCCAATAAAGGAAAAAAAACCCTCTGGAACAGCTTCCAAACTGGGGTGTGCTCCCTTCCCAGCGGAGGATGCCAGGAGCCTCCCAGCAAGCCAGGCCTGAGCTCATTCCTCCTTCCCTAAAAAGAGCAAGGAGCTATTTTACACCTCGTTCACACCGGGAACGTGAGCTGGGTGTCATTCCAAGGCTCTTCTGTCACCCGGGATAAGTTCGGAGAACCCATGGAGCTGCTCGTCCCCCTCTGCTACCTTACAAGGCAGGGCCAGGATGAGGCCCAGGCCCAGATCATGAAGGATTTCAGGAGCATGGACCAGCCTGGCAAAGCTCCCAGGTCCCTCCCATTCCATCCCACCTTCACTCCCACCTCCTGCTGCAAAAAGCCACAGAGAAGCAAAGCACCCAAATCAATGCTTCCTCTTCCCTCTGAGCAGGACTCGGAAATTTTGGCTTTTAAAGCCAAATTTCCATTTGGCTTTGGTTTTAATTCTGTTGGGATGTCGTTGTCCTGCATGCAGGACTTGGGTGTGAGGACAAAGGATGTGCCAAGCTCAGGAAAATCCATCTCCCTGGGAGGATGAGTATTGACACATCCATCATCAGCCTGTGGCTCCATCCCAGCACCCAAAAACATCAGGGAGAGCTCAGACAGCTTCCAAGGATTAACCAAGGGCCCAGCCCAGCACCAGATTTTTCCAAAACCTCTTATCTCCATGTCCATCCCCATTTCTGATTCTCCAGCCCCTTCATGCCATGGAGAGAGCTCAGCTCTGCTCTCCAACATGGACTTAAGGAAGAGGGATGATGTTTTCCAGTTTCCCAGGTAACTATGGATAAACTGGACCCACTTTTAGCAGTGGAATTTCCATTAGGGCTCCTCCATCTCCAAGAGGAAGGTCTACAAAAGCCTTGAAGATACCTGGAATTGCTAAAGCCCTGGATGGCACATTCCTAAGGGTGAATGCACTCTTTCCTCTCCAACAGCTTTTTCTCAAGCATGGACACTGCCCATCTCAGAAGTGGCTCCATCAGAAACACCACAGTGACCCACCTCAGCAACATCTTTAAATAAACCAGGATGGAACACGTCTGAAAAAAGGAAAAATCTGGAGCAGGTTGGGAAGAAAACTGTTAAATGAAGCAAAATGAGTCCTTTCCTACCTGCCTGACACCTCCTGGATCCGTCTCCACTTGGAAGGGGGTTTGTTGTGGTCTCCATCACCTCCAGCCTGCTGTGGGTGACGTCTCTTCTGGGGGTGCAAGAGTTTGCACTGGGCACCCTTGGGACAGACACCTTTCTTGGCAAAATCAGGACAAACCAGCGTGTGCTTCTTCTTGCACTGCCAAGGAAAGAGGGAGTGGGGTTGGAAAAGGCAGGGAAAACCCAGTGGGAGCACAGGAATCCACAGCTGAGCTCCTTCAGGTGGCACCAACACCTTGCTAAAGGGAGAGAGAGGGATGTATTGGTGTTTCCTTCTCCGCATCAAAACCATATTCCAAGAAAAAGTGCTACTAAAAATAATATTCTAGTCTGGTGCATTCCACACTCGCCCACGGTTTTCCAAGTGCTTGGTTTTATGGATTCAAACCACCAAAGCCTTAACAGCAGTGATTTACCCCTGGAGAAGTCCCAAGGAGGCTATTTGGGCTGGAGAAGCTGGTTTGGAGACAACACAGGATTTTGTTGTCCCAGACATGCTTGGGACTTGGGAAAGAGCAGGGAAGAGCCGGAAACAAAATCTTTTTAGGACTTATTTTGGGATTGCTGCCTGGACCAGCCTTCTGAGGAAGATGGATGAGGGCTGGAGCTCAACCTGCTCTTCCCAAGGCTTGGTTGATGCTCTCCCATCCAAGGAAACTCAGCATGGCCACAGAATGGGGCTGTTAAAACAACAGCATTGAGATGTTCATCCCTAAAAATGCTCCTGCACCCCCAGCTCTGGATTTTGGCAGCTCCCGGCAGCCATCAGTGGTTCCGGTGGGAATGAGGTGTCATCAGTGTCCCAGAGCTTCCCCACAAGGCTTTCTGCTGGGAAATGGCACCTTTTGGCAGTGGGAAAGGCAGGAAGAGATGCAGGCAGGGAAGAGGAGATGCCTTCAGCTGGGATTTCTATCTGAGTGCTTGGGAATGAAGGTGGGAGGAAAGAAAAAGAACAGCTTCTCCCTACTCTCTGTTCCCAGCAATCCACAGATTTCATCCCAGCATATTCCCAAGGGATGAAAGGTGGGAGCAGGTCCTGGACCCCATTTGGTTCCACATGGACCTACTCCCACCCAGGATGCTCCATCCCACCCAGCTTGGCTTTTGCATCACGTTGTGACATCCATGGAGAGACTCAACCCAACACAACAAAAAATTCCCAACTCCAACATCCATTCCCTTCTCCATGAGAAATGTGGGTCCTTCCACACTTGGATGCCCATGCATCCCACTCCTCTGTGCTACAGACACTCATATTTTGGGGAAAATGAGATAAATCCATGGGGAGAAAAACACAGGGAGGGTTTCAGCACCATCA
>VZTT01017482.1:4454-16500 GCA_013400855.1 Buphagus erythrorhynchus | reverse complement strand
AATGGGATTTTTTGAGTTTTGCTTTCTGTTTGATGGCACCACACTCCCCTTGTGGAGAACAGAGCAGCCAGGTTTGAAGCTTTAGTGATTCCTCAGTGCTCACAGAGACAGGTGTATTTCAAACTGTATTTCAGCAGGAAAGGGGGGGTTATGTCATTCATGTAGAGATATTAATGTAGAGAAGTGTTCCAAATAAACACAGGTCTGGACAACAGCAGGGAGGACACTGATCTGCAGTGTCTAAATTAATATTACATAGATGGAAAAACACTGCTGCTAATTTGAAGGCTGTAAGTATGTATCAAAATCTATTTTAAAAGTTCAATACCAAGAGTGTGTATGGCCTCTTTTTAAAATCTGAAATATATCAAATGAAATAAGTGAACTCTGAAATAAATCAATATCAAATACTGAAATATGTCAATATAATGAATCTCTGAGCATTTCTTCACAAAATACCTGGGATTTGTGAGCAAAGGCTGATACATCCACACAGTCACATCTCCTTCTTCCCCAAAGTAAATTCATGTGGGTTCTCAATACAAACATGCAGCCTTTATGATTCTTTTCTGCCTGTCTCAGAACACCCAATTAATCAAAGCAACTAATGATACACCTTCAGAATAAATCTTTGTGCACAGCAGTTTGCAAACCGAACATGAAACAGAGTTTTATTTCAGTTCAGGTGTGAGCAGATCGCTACGTTTCAGCCACATCCCACTGAAAGCTTTACAGGTCACAGAGCTTCTGTGGCTTAGTGCAGTAGTTTGTCCTGAGCCTGTCACGGACACAGTCACTGTAGTCAGTGTTGCACTTGCCACACTTGCAGCTCACAGCCACGGGGTAGGAGTAGTAGGGGACGGTGTGGAGAGGGCAGCCCGGGATCAGCGCTGTCCGGTACAGCATCTCCTTGTACGTGCACACGTTCTGGGACAGAGCACTCTTGAGGAGCAGCTTCTTGCCATTGCTGTCCTACAAAGAGAAGAGAAATGTGTTGTTTCACTGAAGCACACGAGTGTCAGAAATGTCCTGTGAGGTGCAGAGACCAAAACTCATATCTGAGCCCAGCTCTGGCACTACTGAGTTCAGAGTTTAATTGTGACTGAGGCTCCCTCCCCACACAGACACATTCCCCTTGTTTTTGTTGTTTAACTAACCCACATGGCTCAGTGTTCCCTGTGCTTTGTGATGTCTTCTGGCTCCCTGCTGCCCAGCTGGAACTCAAAATGCTGTGTTGAACATTGAAGTTGTGTGGAGTGGTGTGGCTGCTGCAGAGCTGTCCCCACAGCCACTCCACTTCTGCTCCCACTGCTGAGATAGCAGCAGTGGGAGCAGAAGTCACCTAAGTTATTTATATTAATTAAGAGTGACCAAATATAATCTGCCCCTCAGCTGTTCCATCCTGCCCTCACAAACTGCCCACAGAGGCTCTGCAGTGGCAGCAGCAGTCAGGTCTCTGTTATCTCTGGTGTTACCAACTCCATAGTTCCAAGAGTTCTTGGCATTTTTCATACACACCTTTGCAAAAAGCTAACTTGAAAACATGGTAATGGTGCAGTTTTTCTGCCTGTGATAAACTCTATTACATTTAAACCATTTGCACACTACTTTCTGGGAGAACAGAGCCCTGGTTTGCAGTGGTGACTGTTACAGAAACATCTGTCACTCGTACCCGAGTCATGCAGAATCCAGCACAGATGGTGGTGTTGATGGCCAGGCAATAGGCACATTCCCTTTTCTCCACATGGATTGTGTACTCAGAAGGAGCACAGAGTGATGCTGTTTGTCCAAAAATCAGGCCAAGGAGGAGAGACATCACAAAGAAGGGACTCATGCTGGATGGGGAAGAACGAACAAACAGAGCAAACCACAGGTAAAATGGGATGTGCCTTCCAGCCCTGTCCTCAGCATTCAACAGGAACAGCCAGGACAGTCACAGACCTGGAGTAATCTTAACGTTTCTAGCTACAGCCTGACAATTTCCTTCCAATCTCAGTCCTTATTGAAATAATACTGACCATTAAACAGAGAACAAGGGCAAAGAGGCCATTAACAACATAGAACAAATTACTTTTCCCCCCACTTAAGCATAGTACATGGAACTTCTCACTAGTGAGTGATAAAATCCTGACACAGAGCAAATAAAAAGAGCTGCAAGATTTGTGTGACACATAAGAGAACATGAGCTCTAGAATCAAGCAGAGATATTAAAATAATCTCACTGCTTTAAAACAATTTTCTAAAGAAAGCATCTTATAAAATGTTAAAGAGACAAAAAGACAAGGCTGTGCATATCAGGCATAAAACTGGATTTTTCAATTTCAAGTGGCTTAGAGGCATGATGAGATGGGAACACAGCCAAGAATTAAATAATAGATTCAAGCAAATTACAATAAAGAACATCAGCAAAGAGTTCAACTCAATGAATCCTGCTTTATCTGTCTGTTGTGCTGACCTCATTTCTCAGACCTGCAGGGGGATCCTGAGAACAAAGCCTTGATTAACTCCAAGACAATTTCAGGAACTACTCTAGAGCCTCTAAATGACAAACTTTAGATTACAGTGTCTACCAACATCTGGACATCACCCTCTAGTCTCTCCCAGCTGCCAGTTTCCCATAGCAAAGCCATCCATTAGAGGCTGGTTTACCCTGTAGCTGCAACACCACCAGTCTGGAAAGACCAACCTCTTGTCAGCAGAATTCTTCCCTATTACAGGAACCTGATTCTGCCTTGAGCTGGGAAAGGCAGTGACCCAGCACAAGCTCTGGGTGTGCTTTATACTCTCCAGGCTAATTCCAGGCTGATCTTACTGTTTATATAATTGTATCTGAATTGCTGCTTTCTTATCACAAAGTTCATCTATTGAAAATTCATACTGAACCACAAAGCAAATGTAACAGGAACAAACGTGTCCATAATATCCTAACCTGGAAACTAGAGCTGGAAATCTAATTATATAAAGTCATTCTCTCCTCAGTCTTTTAAACTAACCAGTGCTTTTTAAAAGTTGTTATTATTCATTAATTTAATTGCTCCATAGGACAGCAAGACCATGGCAGGAAGGCTGGCATGGCTCTAGAGCCCTCCAGAATCACAGCTGATGAGTTTTACACTATGTTTTGCTAAGGTTTAGTGAGGTCTGGTTCACTCTGCTTGCTCCTTACCAGGCACAGCTGGGAGATGCCCAGGGGACCTGTGGCTGTCCCTGCCCTGGAAGTGTTCCAGGCTGGAGCAGCTGGAGATAGTGGAAGTGTCCCTGCCCTTGGCAGGGGGTGGGATGGGATGAGCTTTAAGGTTCCTTCCAACTCAAACCATTCTAGGGTTCTCTAAGTCTGTGCAGTGCCCATGAAACAACAAATCTGAAATGAAACCCACTGCTCTGCAGCCTGCTCAGGCACAGCCTGGCTTATCTGCTCAAGCAAAACACACTCAGAAATTGGCTGGCTGGAACCTATTCAGCAAATATTGAAGCAACAAACAATTTACTCAATACTGATTTATAGAGAAAAAACTTACAAAACCACTCCTTGCAGCACAGTAAGAAACAAAATACTGCACCAATACCAATGAAACAATGTCCCCAGATGGGGGAAAACATATTTGGAGGAGCAAGAAGGAGAAGAGGTTGATAAAGCCACTATTCTCTGTCAGCCCCTCCCTGAGCTCCCTGCCTGCAGCTCTAGGAACACGTGCCCTTCCAGGCAATCACCTAACTCCCATGTGGAATCTGTTCTGATGGATGTCTTATGCAGGTCAACCATACTCCTGATTTACATAGCCATGAGAAACATGGAGAACATGAGTTTGAGGTGGTAAATGTGGTCACTCTGAGCTGTTGGAGAAGTGACCCTGTTGGTCCCAGTGGTGTTCAGCTAATTCCTGAACAGCTGTGTCTCCTTTTCCTGTGGTTCCAAACTGCTGCACACAGGTCTGTGTCCTGAGCTAAGTTTTCAAGCATTTCTTAGATAACATAATAGAGGTTTTTTCTATTAAGACTAGCCAGATGCTTTCTGGTTTCATGGAGTCTTTCATTCTGGATTTTCCACCATATAATTTCTCAGGAATTAAATATAATTTAATTATATTTAAACCTCTTTCTGGCTTAGGGACATGAGCAGAGTATTAATTGCAGTCTTTGTAACATCTGTCCATCTCACTTAGCAACAAGAGTGTAACACTCACTTTGCTACTACTCCAATATGTTATTTAGCTCTATACTTTTCTGATAATTTGGAATACAAACACTCAGGGTCTCTCAGTATACACTACACAACCCACACATAGATAATGTAAATGTGTATATATACACTGTGCATACACACACACACTACATAAACGTGTATGGGCTTGGTTGTTTGAAGCTTTAACCACAGAAAAGAATGTTTGTTCTTGGGAAATACAGGGAGTGTTTCAAAGGACACAAAGAACCTGAAAGGAAAAGAACCCAATTCGTAAAACTAAAACCTGGAGAGGACAAAAGATGCTCAAAGTAAGAATTAAAAACCAGCATTCTTAAAACAAAAACATCACGTGGCACAGCTGATTCTTTCCTCTAAAGACTCACAGCTTTAGGCAGTTGGAGCTGGATTTGTGCACCCTGGAGACCACCACAGCCAGGTTTAAAGTGTCTCAACATCCCCTGTAAGAACATAGGCACAGAACAGGTCAGAGTGTGAGGACATGCACTCTTTGCTGCCTCAAAGTGTTAATTTATCTGAGCTGAGAAAACTGGGTATAAGGTGGGGGGGAGGGGGTGGAGATTAGGGTAAAAAAAAAAAGTTTAATAATTTGCTTTAACAAGACTTAGGGAAATGTCTGCAAACATCAGTAGCAAATGGTAACAGGGCTTGAAAAGTCATAATGAAGATGAAAATGAGAGTGCAACAATAAAAACTATAGCAACAAAAATAGAGGAAAACCAGCAACAATAACTGTTAAAGGTGAGAAAATGCAGAAAACTTTTCCTGCAGAAAACAGGAAGCTGAAGAGTAGGAAACTTTTGCCAGTCCAGAGGCCAATAATAAAGTCAGGGAACATTACAAGATGAAGACAAGCTGTTGATGCAGAGTAAGTGCAAAGGCTTCAGCAAGTACTTGTGCATTTGAAAACATAGTGACTGAACAACCACACACAGATTTGCAACAAAAATTATCAAATAAATCATAAGTAATAAATATTTTAAACTCAACAGGATTAGCTAGCTAATGGTCATTTCAACAAGTCTGGAGTACTGAGAAAATTTCAAAACATTAAAAGAAAGTGCTAATACTATGGCAATATTTAAGGAGAGAGTGTTGACCCAGGTAACTCTCAACCAGCCAGGTAAAATAACAGAAAATTGATACAGGAATTGAGCAACAAAGAATTAATGGATGAAAACATAATTACTGATGTTACATAAAACAGGTCATGCCAAAATTTCAAATTTCATGTTTGCAGTGATTACAAATTTGGTAGTTAAGGCAATTGCACAGATGCAATGTCTTTGGTTGCATCTGGGCAGAGCCCCCCTGTCAGGAAGGTTTAGAGCTGTCAGGCAGAGCTCAGTGTGGGGATACTGAATGCTGGCAATTACCAACCACTGGAGCAGTCAGTTTAATCTCAGTGGTGCCTTTATTTACTGCAATGTTTTTACCCAGCCTCTGAACACACTGCAGTGCACTGGAGAAATACCTGACCAGGTATTAAGGATGAAAATTCATTTATCTGGAAGGGCAATAAATTACTCTAAGTGAGTTTAGGACCAATGTGACTGCTGCTTATCAGCTCAGCCCCATGCTGATATGGTCACAGAACCTCTTGGCTCCTGCCTTTCCTTTGCTGGCACCATTATCCTGCCCATAGGGGTGGTAGTCACATATCTTCAGTAATTTACAAAAACTATCAAGCTGGTAAAAAACCTCCTGGATTATCCTTATGGCTGTGCCCATGGAGCTCATTCACTACTGACCTCTCTGATGGGAGTGAGATCCACAAGCCACAGGGAGCAGCAAGACAAAAGTCTGTGGCAGGACAACGAAGTCCAGTGTCACAATTTGTAAGTGCCTGAGGCTTCTTCCATACAATTTCCTAAAATCCATCATCCACAGTCTGATGCTTATGGATCCATTTCTTTGGTTGCCCTCCTGCTGACCTGCAGAGACTCAGTGATAGAAATTTTTAATGTGCTTTTATAGCCCAGCTTTGCAGCTTTGATCTGGAACAGCCAGTTACACTGTTAATTATTTATCTTTAACCTTTCTGTTAACCAAACCAATCCATTCCCTGACATCAGTGATTTTACTCTTTCATTAAATGAATGATGGTGTGCTGATGTTCTACAGGAAGTGCTTCAAGTGATATCTGTAAATAGAATTTAGTAATTATAAAAACCTTGGATTCATTCCCCAGGAGTCTCTGTAATGGGCTATAGAAATTCAGTACATACCAGAAGCTCATATGTAACAGTAATTTAATAGGATTCTCTGACACTGACCAATGGCTAAAATAAAAGGAGAAACAATGAGAAGTTATCAGACATTATTCCTATTCACTCTGCTGCTGGTAGTGGTACAACACAAAGAAAACTTTCTGATCTCATGAACAGGTTACTTACAGAGCAGGGCCACTCTTATTTCCACTAAATATGCAACTGTAGATAGTAAAGTATAAACATGTCCACATTTGCAAACAACGAGTAATTGGAAGCTCTGCTGATGCAAAACAGACAAAACCAATCAGATTCTGAAAGATGAGTATTCTGGAAGAGGAATTATTTCCAACTCCATCCAGTTGCAGCCCTCCACTGATAAAAGGAAATAAGATCTTGATATGCTGCCATAGAAACAAGTGTTTTTGCCAGGTTTTGCATTTAAACAGCCTGTGGCTGCTGAATTTTCAAAGCTACTCTGCCTATTGCCAGTGTCTGTAACAGCCCAAAACACAACTCTCATCTCTGAAATTTATAGATCCACAGTCTGCTCTTCTCTTTCTTTCCTAGGATTAGCTGTAGCATTTCCTATCAACCACAGATTAAAACAGCAAATCTCTTTGTTGCATATCATATGCCAGCAATCTCCATTTATGGTCTGAAAATACTCCATAATCCTATGTGCTGTTTGGCTCAGACGATAGAGCCCTTTGGATTTGGTTTCATTTCTTTGGAAAGTGCTAGATATTTCTGTTAGTCTGAGATACATGATCACTGTGCTGAGGGCAAAGCTAAACAAAAAAACAAACAACAAACCAGCACCAAAGACAATCCAGAGCCTCCTGCAGTATTGTCAAGAATGAACAGTACCAAGCCAGCATCATCATAATGCCAAAGGTAAAACTGTGCCCCAGGTGTGACAGCCTAGGAGCTGCCAGGTGAATGCCTCCCAGCAGGGAAGCCACTCTCAGATTCCAACTAAAAGTTAAAATTGCTGTAAGGAAGGAAAAGGGAAGGCTGGTTTTCCTCAGGAACTCTTCCTCTCCCAAGATACTCCTGCTAGAAGCAAGGCACATTGCATTCACTCCTGGGTGAGTCCTAACAGTGAGATTACTGCAGATTTGTTCTGATTTTCCACATTCTATTTTGCACACTCTGCTCTTGATACAACTCAAATTTGTAAACACCAGTAGGAAATTACTTTTGGTAGTGTGGGGTGGCAATTACATGTCCTTGGGAGTGCCTGTACATGAGTTCCCTGTATGGGAGTTTCAAATTCTGGCAGTGGTTCCATTCTTCTCCTTCAACTAAGATACAACATGTGAGTTTTCTCGAGTAGTCAAAATCAGCTTGAGGTCAGGGTGGAAATAGCTGTAATATTGCATCAAGTTTTGTGACTGTTCTAGAATTGCATTCATGGCAGAGCAGGTCCCAACCCACACTGTCCCTAGAAGGTGCTGTGCATTTAACACCAAGGAAAACAGAGCCAAGAGAGAAGCTTTGGGCTCCCTTGCTGGGGAAAGGCCTCTCTTCACACAGGGCTGCCACATCCAGCTGAATCTCTCAGTATATTATGCAGTACAGAAGTTAATTCTAAGTACTGGGTGATAACAGGGATTGGAACATTCATTTTAAAAGTTCAGCTTCTGAGTAAACCTCCCAACACTGTGTACTAATGGAGTAAAAGGCCAAAATTTTGAAATTTCCTGTGCTCAATAAAACCATGATGGACAAATGATACCAACTTGTCATTTGAGTATTTTGTGAGACCATCAAGGCAAGCATTAGAATAGAAGAGGTAAATGCTCAGTATTTGTCTTTTCAGAACTTAATTTTCAATTCAGCTTTATATTTATATTTAAGAAAAATAGGATATTTACTAAAAAATGCTACTAAAATGTAATATTACATATATAGATTTTAACAAAAATCAAATGTACTTGCATTATATTCTGTAAATATTTTTAGTATAAATTGCTTAAAATATTGAAAATCAGGTTCTGAAAAGTAAATTTCCTCAGTGGAACCTGACTGTAAGTGTGCAAAACTCAAGTAATGTCTTTTCCTCTTGTAATCTTCAAAAGTTCTCACTGGTTGACTTGTCCTAAAAACTACCCTGCCAGTCCTGATCCCACATCATTTGTCTGTTCCAGACAAAAACAGGGCCTGCAACGCCCCAAAATTCTGCTGCTGACTAGTAACAAAGTAAAATTATCATGATCCTGTTTTCTCTACCTCTATAAACAGTAACATTTTACTATAGCAAAGCAAACTCTTACTTTTTGATTCTATGAAGTCAGCAAACTGATTTTGTGAGTCCTGCAGTTGAGCCTTGATATGTCCTCTAAAATCATCTTTTTCATCACTCTTTATGGTCTGAGCTGAAATCTAACAGAATAACATGATAATGAAGGAAAAAGGACAGATTCTACTTTCATTTGTCACTGGGTCTGATTAGCAGACATTCAAGTTAAATAAGGTGGTTGGTCATAGCCAAATATTGATAAAGTCATGGGAGAGTTCCCCAGAATCAAAACAAATTCCAAAGAATTAAAAGCAGAATTAAAGAGCATTTACTTTTGCTGGACTTCTCTGTGAAGTGATTACAGGTTTTCTTGAAATCTTGAAGTGGTGCTTCTAAAGGAGAGAAAAACTCCATGTGTCACAGGAATGCACAAACTTTGTGGGCCTGAGCATTAACAATGCAATGACCTTTACAATTTAACACTTAAACATACCTGTTCACACCAGCACAGTTCTCAGCATTCACAAAAAAAAAATTGTCTCTATTACTTACTCTTTCAAAAGATCTCTCTTTTCACACATCTTATCTTCCAGTTTTAAACCGAGTTTTTCATTTTCAAACTAATTTCAAAGGGAACAAATAAGAAACTACATAATTATTGAAAAATATACTAGAAATACACTTTTGTTTCTCAAATCTCACATAGAAAAGTAATTTTGTTCATCAGAAGACAGAAGTCTGTTTTATCTGGTATTTCATGCTGAGTCATCTTTTGCAGGAAAGGCAGAATAATAAGAAATAATTTACCAGTGACTGAAACACTTGCAAGTTCTTCATCCACACATTCACACAGGACAGGTGCACACCCCTGCTCAGAATAATTATTTTATCAATGCAAAAATCAATATGCAACATTCTTTAATATTTAATTGTATTAGTAATATTGTCATGATAAATCAAGAAGCATTTTCTCTTTACTTCACCTATTCAATGTATATTGTACAATCCTGCCCTGCAGTTCCTGAATGCCTTTATGCTGTGCTTCAATAACCTTTCTATTTTCTTGCACTTTCTTTCTGGTTTAGTTCTGATTCCACAGTTTCCACTGCTTTATCTTTTCAGTCTCTTTGTAGAGTTTTGAGTAATATGCATTCATTGTTTCTATACTCTATTAAAACAAGTTCCACAACTTAATCCCAAATGCTATTTAATTAATAATGTTATAAATACCTATTTATCTCTTAGAAACATCACAAGAGTAAATTCTTTTCCACAGAGGGTGGAAAATCAGGAGAATGGCAAGAAGTAAGTTCCATTTTATAGCAGCAAACAGCATTTTGTATCTGGGAAGAACAGAAGCTACTGAAGAAAATGAGCTTTGCTGAGTTGTACTGAAGCAGAAAAATGTTGGTGAAGACAATGTGAGAAGAATTAAATTCTTGAGGAAACCACTCCACTAAATGCATTGTTTATAGATAACATAAAGCCAAAACAGTGCAATTGGGATGACCTATTTCATTTTTCCAAATAATACTTTGACTTCATTCTACCTTTCAACAGACTATTCAGAACCAGTTTCACAAAGATATTTAAGTGCCTAAATCTTATTCTGATTAAAACTTACAGACTTACCAGGCACTTTAAAAGACAAACAAACAAAAAACGCCCAAACAAAACAAACACACAAAACAAAACCCTCCCCACCCCGCAAAAAAAACCAAAAAACCCCAACTAACAAACTTAGAATCAACATAATTTTTAAAGGTTTTTCTCTAAGCATGTTCCCTGAATCACAAATATCTCCTCTAAGTGATTCAGCTGTAAACAGGAAATAGAGAATCATTATTGCTCTTTGCCTTCTTATTTAGCCTTGAAATATCCACTGAATAATGCTTTAGGAACTGTTTGTGAACAACTTAAGAGGCCCTAAGTATTTAGATAAATAGAGTTGATGCATAGCTGACTTCTTCATCTGCTTCAGAGCAAAGTTTTACTTGCTGTGAAATCATATCTGAACTATGAAGTGATTTTGATCAACATATTTAAAAAAAACAGTGAAACTGTATTTAACATTTACAGCTACAAAACTGTTAGACTACTCATGAATATTAAAACTCGACAATATTAAAAAATATTAAAGAATGTGCAAGGTAAAATTTATTTTAGTTTTACGTGAATCGGTGATTTTGCCAGAGTAGAGGGACTGAATGGCAAATTAAAATCATCACCTGGGCACTTGTTAAAACCCTGCACAAACTTAAGAGTTAGTTTCCTACAGGTAGATTTTTAAAGAAGGGTAAAATTATAAAATCCGGAAGAAAAAAAAAGTTACAGCTAATGTGAAAATATTATTTTTAATTAATAAATGAATTGCCTGCAATTTTCAAAATTACCAAAATTGGTAATGGCTTTGGAACTCGCTTCGTACTTCACTGTGGCTTTTCAAACCACTGGTGTTTTGTAGTTTGCTTTATAGGCTGTGGCCAGAGTGGAAGGTTTTGATGAGGAGAACTCATGAGCTGCTGCCTGTCTGTGCATAGGTGCATGATAAAGGATCAAGAAGCAAAATGACTTCTTTAAAGTCCAGTAGTTGATATTTATTTTTTTTCTTTACTCCCACATCTGACCACGTTTCAGTATGAAAATGCCATTTTAAAGGGTTTTCAAGTCACAAAAAGATAGGATAAATAGTGTAACTGATCTCCTGTCAGAATATCACATTTGAATCTAAACATATTCTGTAAGGAACCTCAACATGAAAAAATAATTTGTTTAATTCACATAACTCAGTGTGACAGAGTTGACAGAACATGACAGAACATTTTCACTGCAGATTTGGTCTGGTGTAAGCAGGACTTGCCAGAGCAAGCTTCCAAGTGGGGCACTGCACACTGCTGGATCCCCCACATCAAACGTGGGTTTACCATCGGTGATGTGCAGCTACAACACAGAGCAGATGATCGACATGATTTCCTTCAGTCTGGATAGAGAATAACAGCAGAAGTCTTTGAAATTGAAGTCAAAGTTGTTCCTCCAGCACCAATCTTGGCAGTCTGCAGAGAAATGAGTTCAGCAAATTTCACACACACACAAAACCGTGGAATGGGTTCGGATGGAAGGGATCTTGAAGCTCATCCAGGGCCACTCCCTGCCATGGGCAGGGACACCTTCTACTATCCCAGCTTGCTCAAAGTCCGGTCCAGCCTGGCCTTGGTCACTTCCCGGGACCGGGCGGGATGTGCACGGGTCAGGACTGTGTTCGGGGGCTCCCGGCAGTGTCCCCGTGTCCCTGCCGGTGTCCCCCCGCCCGTTCCAGCGCAGCCCGGGGGCGGCCGGCACCACAGACCCGGCACAGCCCGGGCCCGAGCGCTCGCCGGCTTCGGCCGCGGG
>VZTT01017478.1:29233-42541 GCA_013400855.1 Buphagus erythrorhynchus | reverse complement strand
CAAACAATCTATAATGTATAGTAGTTACTTATAGGAGCTTAGTTACTAAGGGAGCTACATTATAAGCAAAATGTAGGCAGCTGGCTGTAAATATTATTATGATACTTTCTAAAGGAAATTTTTTGAGAAATTGCAATTTACATTAAAAAATGCCTACAATGTGTAAAATTGGTATAGGTTTTCAAGAGCACACTAGATAGTATCATTCCCTTCCAGTCACATGAGATTCTATTAGTGGTACAAATACAATAATTTAATTTTGCTAATTATAGGCTTTCTATATAGATCTTCTTGGCAGAAAAGTCACAATGAGAAACTATAGATTCGGCAAACCATTAAATTATAATCCTCCTTTCCATTGAAAATTAGTTTATCTGGTTTTGATTTTTAGCTCCAGACTCTGTGTGGACTATTTTTATCAACATAAAATATGCCTTGAATATGTTATGAAATGTTTATCGAGACATTTATTCTTCTATATAATATAGCTGTTTTGAAAAACTCTTGGCATGTACAATACTTATAGTTCAAACAACTGCCAGTGCCTCACATCTTAGGTGAATTTTTCTGGTTATCAGACACTGTAAAAGTGTCTAAGAAAAATGATTGCAGAATATACCATTCATAGCATAGAGAAATATTAGTAACTTCCCAGTGAAGCTGAAGAAAATGTGACTCGGGTGAGAAGTAAACAGACACACCATTACAGGCTGAGACATAATTGTGCACAGCAGCTTTGCAGAGAAGCTGTGGAAGAAAAGTGAATGGTGAGCCATCTGTGCATCCCTGTGGGAAAGGTGTCATGGGACGTGCTGGGCAGAGCCACGTCAGCAGCACCTGTGGGACACACCTGGAGTGCTGTGTCCGTGTGTGGGTTTTGGTAGGAGAGAGACGTGGAATGAGGTCAGTGGAGGGCCACTAAACTGAGGAGGGATTGGATTATTTTTTCATGAGAGAGTTGGAGAAGACAGAGCAGATCTCCTGGACATTCTAGTAATTTTTTATTTAATATACATTAGTGAATATGATTTCTCTTATGCAGTGTAAATGCATCCTTTGTCTTTTCAAAGTAGATTTTTTTTTTGTAACTGTGATTTCTACAAAAACATCTGTGCACAAAATTTTGGGTATTGAATCAGGACGTTTTTGATTGCAGCAATGTTGCTCCTTTCTAACTACCTTAATACAAAAAAAAAGTTGGTTTGATTGGATATTCTTTAAAGGACAACTAGGGCTCTGAAATTAATGGCAGCAGCAACAAAACCAACAGGTTTTCCATGTAGATGTCTGCAGGCAGAGGAGAAAATCTTGGCAAGGATCATATTCAAGTAGTGCTGCTGTCAGGGATTGCCCCTGAAAGTAATTTTTTTTCTCATTTCCAGTTGTTTTTTTGTCAGTTGCTGGCAAATATCTGTGCCAGAAAGAACACTGTGAGAGAAAATGAAGTACTCTGACAAAATTAGAGATGGATAAGTGCCAACATATGTCTGCTTATTGAGGATTGAGGGAACTACTGTGCTGGCACATAACAGCATAGCATTACAGTGAAAACATTTACAAAGAGAAAAAGCCCAGATAGAAAAAAATATTCTAAAGGCAGTCTGCCAGTTCTTTTAATATGATTTAATTTCCTAATTGAGAAAAATGCCGGTGCAATTTATTAAGCTTGCACATGCTACTGCGTCTTACCAGCCCTGCAGAAATAGGGCTCTATATAAACCATATGAGTGCTATTAACTTGAAAAAAAAATATGATTTCTCATTTTGATACAAACAAAGTTTCAATACCTAATGATCAACATTCAAGATGTGTTACTTATTTAGCTATATTTTATAGCATTTTTGCCCAAGGTTATTTCCTGTCATTTTGGCTTCCAATTTACTAGGTGACATCCAGACATTTTGAAATCAGTGAGGAATGAATGTATCATATGCTTCCAAGTTCAACAAACTCCTCTTGTATTCACATGTGCTGGGAATAACTGTCTGCAGAGCATATCTTCAGGAATAAAAAAGGGCCCAGGTGTTCTGGTTGAGAATGAGTTTAGTGTCAGTTTCAGTGCACCATCATTGTGATGGAAGTCCACCAGGTTTTGGACTGCAATTGGTGACAATTTGCAACAAAAAAAATTCCAGGTAGGAATGAAGAAAAAAGTCTTCTCCTTGAAAATTACTCAGCCCTGGAATGGATACCATAGAGAGGCTGTGGTATGTTCATCCTTAGTGATTTCCAAAACTTGACTCCAAAAAGCCCTGAGTAACCTACTTTAACCAGAAGTTTAGGGTTGGTCTGGGGAGAGGGTTGCATTAGAAGATTTCTTGCATAAAAATCTGTATTTTTCCATGGTTGTATATAAAATATTGCACTACAGATAATTTTATTATCTTTCTCTAATTTGAAAATCTACTGCCATGTTTTATTTAATTTTAATTCTAATACTAATTTTTTTACTGATTATTTTGGTGATATCAGCCTATATTTTAAAAATAGTGTTCTGTTGTAACTTTATTTGCTTATTCAAAGTTTTTTTACTGAATATATTCAGAAAGTTTGAATCATAGAATTAAAGAATAAGGCATTTTGTAAAAGACTTTTTCTACTATCTTTGTCACCAGGTCCCTTGTCCCACGGAGCTCTTAAAGTTCTTTCTTGTCAAGATTCCCTAAAGAAATCTTTCATGTTACCCTTCACCTTCTTTGCCTTCATTAGGCAGTGTTTGTATCCCTCCCATGTAGCATGTCCCTGCTTCCAAACATGATATATTTCCTTTTCTCAATATATTTTCTATCCATGATGTATTTCCTTTTCATGTCTTAGTTCTGCCAAGAGCTCCATCTTATCCATGCACAGCTTCTGCCTTGATACTTTGTCCATTGGAATGGACCATTTGTGTTCTCTAGAAAGCTACACTTAAAGTGTAACAAATAAATAATACAGCCCCAGGTTAAAAAACACTCTATGTTAAATATGTAGTTTTATTATGTTATTTATTAATTGATCTAATTTTTCTTAGAGACTTATAGAATCTTCAGCTAAATACTTTGAATACAGATAAATTAATGCATTTATAAGCCTTGTGCACTAAGTCTTAATAAGGCTTAAGAAGGCATGATTGCCTCCAGAAATCAAAAGTAAATAGAAAATAATTCATGGGGATACCTCCAAAATTTATCTGCCCCAGCTTACTGCTTCTAAACATAGAAAATGTAACTTGTAGATGCTTGTCTTGTTTTAAATAGTATTCAGTCACTCATATTGCAGTGCTTCCCCTGCCCTACAGCTCATTTCATTCTACTTAAATTTTTAATAGAATTGAGTCACTCATATTGCAGTGCTTCCCCTGCCATACAACTCATTTTTCTTAAATTTTAGCTCATTTCTTTTTGTTCTATACCTCATAGACATGGAGAACATTCATTTTTGTGACAACCCTTAGCATATAGCATTGTAACTGCATAACTTAAAGTATGCTCCTTTCTAAATAAATGAAACTGTTTTTCTGGATTGCTTCTCGCTATTACTACTCTCTTCTTCTTCATGTACTTCCTAAAGAAGAAATCATTCTCCTCAGCTACTGGGAGTAGAATTAACAAGTGTTTAGTCCCTGAGAATATCACCAAAACTGAGTGTGACCAGAGACGCTGTGCTGGTATAGAATTGGTATTTCAGTCAAAACAGAAGTGATTGCTCAGTGCTAGTTAGAAAGTCTACTTGGATAAAAGTGTCAGGGAACATGCTTAAATCCTAATGTCTCCAAGGGAGTTTCACAATGATTATTGTAGAGAAACTAATAGTAAGATGAGCATCATATTCTGCCTAGTGGAATATTAATACAAGGTGACATATTATGGAACCATAAAAAAAAAAAGAAGGATTAATTATTTCTCATTTCATTCAGTATGGTGTTTCCTCCCCGTATGGGAAGAAGTTTTAGAATTGTATACAGCTTCTTGTAAAGGCTTTATTTGGACTCAAACATATAAATCTGCTGTTCTGCTAAATAAACTTAGGACATGAGTGCAAGGAAGAGCTGCTGAAATAATAAAAGTACAAGTTGTCTTATATTGCATATTAGAGAGCCTCTGCAAAAAAATTCTAGCAATTGTAAACTCTGGGAAAGGTAAATATAGTTTCCAAATTAATGGGTGCTAATGATACAGTTATAAGTAACCAATGAGGATATGTTGATCATTAATATATTTATAATTATAAAAAAGTCATAGTCGTAGCCATTTGAGCAGAAAGAGTCTGGAATGGAGTCTTATAAAGGAAGAATAATGAAGACTAACAAACATTTTTGCTTTTCATATTGAGATTAATAAATATATGGAAATAGGGGAAGATTTGATGTCTCAATATCAGACTGTGCTCCACATAGTCACTCTTATTTTGTGCAGGAGCTATTCCAAGACGTCCTCCCTGCCTTTCTCTTCACAGTACCAGGGAAGAAGTGACCATTGTCAGGCTTATGTTCCTGACACCACGTGAATTCCTTATGTGAGTAGAAAGAGCAACTGAAAGCTGTACTTCTGGCCAGGGAAGCAGAGGACAGGGCTGTTTTCCTGTGCGAGGGAATAGTTCTGATCACACTTTATGTAGTAGTATAAACATACCCCGTATTTCTTGATTTCTGGTATATAATTATTTAATAAAGACTAGTTCTCATGCTACTAATAACAGCAGTAATGTGATATATTTAATTATTATTATTTAGGAGGGGAAAGGCGTGTGCTTGAACATGTAGGGAAGAGAGGTAACTCAGAACTGCTTAGCATGCTGAGGAGGAGATAGTCAATTTGATCCATGGTCCAGCCTAAGTTCCATGAAGCAGTTCTAAGTCCAGCTAATATCAAGATAGAATTTCGCACCTTAAAGACAATATGTAAAACATTACCTTACTGAATTTTATTGAGAGTTTATGAAGCCTTGGAGCTTGATACATTTACAGACATTTAACATTATTTATTCTATAGGCTTTTGTATCTGTGATCATGTTTTAACTAGGGAACAGTAGTCAGTAGCACTGATTTTACCATGCAATTTTCTTCCCCCTTGTTGCCCTACAACAAGGTACAAAGACTCTAAGGAGCCTGATCTGAAGTAGAATGGATTCTCTTAATCTCTTATCAATATTTTTTCGTGTTATATTAAATTTATGCAGATTTTATCATGTGAGGTTTGCTGTCTCAGTTTTTAAAATTAAATTTTGGAATTTTAATGCTCAGTGCCATGTTGCATGCATCCCAATTTATATGATTTATGCAAACAAATTTAGGATTTATTTATTTTTTATTATTCATTCTAGCTATGAAGGTATATCTCTATGCTTATACTATTCTCTTAGTCATATTGTTATGCACAACAGCATTGAGCATTTCATTTGCTTTTAGGTGTACCAGGAGATATCTCATCAAGCTAATAATTAGACATTACAGATAAATTCCTGTCTCCATGGCCCGAAGCTCCAACTTTTTATTTAAAATTATACCAGAGAGGTTTACAGACATCCACTCCTTTTGAAAGTGAGAGTAGATTTGCTATAATGTACACATTGGAGAAAAAGCTAGAGTACAAAGTGAATTCTTTCACTCACTGCAGCTTTTGGCAGTAGAAGATTCTGTAAATGAAAGGAAAAAGAGATAGGGAGTATTTATGCAGAAATAAGAAACCGATATATGTAGAAAAACATTTGATTGGCATGCTGCACAGCCTGTATAGGCATGAGCACAATACATTGAGTTCACATGAAAAGAAAAAAAGGTATTTTGCTTACAATGATGCCTGGAGCAAGACCAGTAATAACTTAAATATCTACCATAAATACAATGGTATTTTAACGTGCAAATACTAAACAATGAAAATCTAGTGTTTCTTCAGTTAAAATAAATTATGTAGAACTTATTCTTTATATTTTTTGTCATGTTATTGTCTTGTGTAATGTAGTAATTATTACATTATTAGATTATTTGATTCTTTGTTTTTTAATTTAACTTAGAATGCACATATCACAGTAATATATGTGGTTATAGACTATGGTCTTAATTTTTTGTGTAATTGTACAAATACTTGTAAGTACAAAAATTAAACATATATATAGTCTTACATGCACTTTCATACATGCACAAGTTAGTAAGACATAGCAATCAGGTGAAGTCCAAAAAAGGGAAAATTTTGTACTCATCTTTAAAAAGGCAGAAAGGAGGACTGTGGGACCTACCAACTTGTCCACCTCACCTCTGTGCCTGGGAAGATCATGGAACAGTTCCTCCTGGTAGCTGTGCTGTGCATGGAGAACAAGGAGGTGATTCAAGAAAGCCTGCATGCTTGGCTTCACCAGGGCAAGTTCCTGCCTGAACAACCCAGCAGCCTTCTATGTTACCCTGACTTCAGCATTGGGAAGGAGAAGGGCTACAGACATAATTTATCTTCACTGAAGATAAGTGTAAAGACTTCTGTAAAGCCTTTGACATGGCACAACACTTTTATCGTTAAATTGGAGAGAGGTGGAATTGATAAGTGGACTGTTAGATGGATAAAAAAGTGGACATCAGGGGCATGGAGTGTCCCTCAGGGGTCTATATTGGGATCAATGCTATTTAATAACTTCATTAATGACAGAGACAAAGGGATCAAGAGAATCTGCAGCAAATTTGCAGATGATACAAATACATTGAATGGTGCAGTTGACACACCTGAAAGATGGGATGCTATCCAGAGGGACCTGGAATAGTGTGAGAAGTGGGTCCATAGGAATGTCATGCAGTTAAAATAAATTAAGTATGAGATGCTGCACCTGGGTCAGGACAACCCTTGATATCAACATAGGGGAATGAACAGATCCAGAGCAGCCCTGCCAAGGAGGACTTGGTGATGCTGATGGNGAGGGATGGAACACTTCTTCCATGAGGAAAGACTGAGAGAATCGGGATTACTCAGCCTGGAGAAAAGGCTCTGGGGTGCTCTTATTGAAGCCTTCCAATACCTAAAGAAGTCCTACAATGTGGAAGAAGGACATGTTCCAAAAGCATGTAGTGACAGGACAAGGGTAATTGGATTCAGACTAAAAGGGAGTAGGTTTAGATGAGATATTAGGAAAAAATTCTTTACTGTGAGGAAGGTGAGACACTGGAACACATTGCTTAGAGGAGTTGTGGATTGCCCATCCCTGAAAATGTTTAAGACTAGTTTGTATGGATCTCTGAGAAACCTGGTCTATTGAAAGGTGTCCCTGTTCCTAGCAGGTGGCTTGGAAGTGGATAATCTTTAAGGTTCCTTCCAACCCAGGCCATTCTATGATTTTAAGATTCAATGATTCTTTATGTGTGTCTTAGATGTGAATACAGATGCGAATTTTCTCTAGTGCACAGGTGTCTTCCACTATTTATAGTAATGATTTAAATTATCCTCATCTTTATATCTGTCTGAGGATATTTGTGAGCAAAGTGGAAACACATCTAGTATAGTGGAGTCTGGAAGTTCCCACGTCTTACAAAAAAATCAAAGTATTCCACATGATCTCTCATATTTCTTGCTATGGGGCCGCAGCTATGTACAACAAGACACACCAAATTTGTGCCACAAATTTTACCTCTGAGGATTTGCACTAAGTACATATCTGATTTTTCCAGATAATCATTCAAAACAATTACCATGAATTAAAAACTTTATTATGAGATGGGGTGACTTACAGTTTTGCGTGTAACCCGTTGTAGAAGCAATACTGAGAATCCATAGCAATGAAATACATTGACCAACACTGAAACAAACTGTGTGACAGAGTGGTCCCCAAGGAGAGCAATTCTGCCAGTGCCTGGGTCAGACCAGTGTCCCGAGGCAATGCCTGTGTGTGCCTGTGGTTTGGGGCTGGTCAGGCTTGCTTTCTGCTGAGACAAGACCCATGAGACAATCGTGTGTTGGACCCTACCAGCTCCCCTGGAGTTCCTATCTCAAACATGTTGGAACTCTAGGAGTTGGTAGATATATGTGGCTTTTTAAATATTTCTTCTGTCTTTTTCTCTCTTTCTTTCTTCTCCTTCTAATCCTCTTTCATGGAACGTTTTTTGGGTAAATCAACATCTCACAGGTTTAAAGGTTTCTAGGTTAAATGGGCTGTTTATACTAAGTTAATGTGAAATTAATGCTAATTAATTCCATAATATGTGCTTTATATTGAAATTGGTGTTGTATTTACTCCTTTGCTGAAGTTCCTTAATTTTCTATATTTTTGCCAAAAGTAAACTTTTGTGTGATTTCTCCTTGCACCAACCAGAGTAAAGGAACCTCAGTTTAATGCCTGAATTTAAGTATTCCAGGATGTTACAAATACTCATCTTGATTGTCATAACAAGCAGACATATCACTACCAAGGTTTGAATTTTCAGGTATAATATATTACATGGTCTGATAATTTTAGCAAATTTTTTCAAGTGAGGAAAATTGTTGGGGGAAAGCAGTGTTGAGTGTCTTTTTCTTACTATTTGCTCTTTTTATTGTGCTATTGTCTTTCTGTGAAGAGATAGAATTTATCTCGGGCATCTACAATTTTACATGGCATTTGGAACAGTTGGCAAATACACTGCTAATTCTCCATCTATTAATTTGTGGAATGTACTTACAGAAACAGTCATAAAATAGATATGTAAGAGTGTTGGGGCCTAGGGCACTGCCTTTTGGATATCTTTAGAATATAGCCTTATCTATGATAATATACTATATTAATATTAGAAGCTCTTCCACCCAATATCCAAATTTAAATTTTCCTGGATTGGAACATTTATAAATAATGTATATACACTCTGTAAGTTTCTTCACAATCCA
Organism: Buphagus erythrorhynchus; assembly: GCA_013400855.1. NCBI lineage: Eukaryota > Metazoa > Chordata > Aves > Passeriformes > Sturnidae > Buphagus > Buphagus erythrorhynchus. The sequence goes on along the minus strand of VZTT01017478.1, from coordinate 33,723 downwards.
TAGCTCTTTTTCAGTGGATATACAGATTTCTGACTTCTTTTTGAGCTCCTCGAGGCTCCTGTTGGCCTATGTCTTTAGCCTGTATTGTTTTTAACATAAAAAAATCTATAATATTCTGTCATGTGGGTGAGAAATATCTGTCATTCTCCTTACCAAAAGAACTAGCAAACCTCTTTCTCACCTCCATAAACTGTACTCTTTCCAAAACTTTTGTTGTTTCCTTGCTACAGAAACTTCTTCATCCAGTATGCTACCCACTAGAATACACAATCACTCAAATCCAGCATATTAATTTACTAATTTTCAACTCATGAACTCTTTCACAGAGAATGACATAGTTTGCTTCACTAAATTCAGATTTTTTGAATGGATATGCTTTCAAAAATGTATAAAAGGGACTTTGCAGGCTACTATGTTATTCAATAACCAATTGGCATCTTAATTTCTTGTTTTCAAAGGAGAAGGATGAGTCTATCAAAAATGGCAAGACACCCTACACTCCAGTAGTTCTCCTGGAAGGTCCTTCATACATAGCCAATTTAAACCCCCTAATTTTTGTCTGATTTTGACAATTTTAAGTGCCTATGGACTATATGTTTGTCTGGCTCTATACTGACATTGAAGATGTTTTATGGAGAAAACAGTCTTTGCATCATTCCTTTAGAACTAATTCTGAAGTGGGAAACCATGAAGTTAAATTATGTTGTACCATATCATTTTTCTTGACAAGTTGCTGAAATAACTGATTTCTGATAGCAGATGAAGTTTGAGCTCAGGTATCTATGAATCTGAAGAGAGAAAATTCAGGATTATATTTCTTTTCTTAATGATTCCCCCATATTAATGAGCATGATGTTTGTATAAAATATTTTGAGTGTCAAAGATACATAATATTTACTAGAAGATATGCCTACTTTTACAGGAAAATCAATACAGTCACCAAGAGTATATTTTTCATCTGATGTGAAAATCACCATTACGATAATAACATTTTATTTAGAAATGCATTGTCTTCTGAACAAAATCACACGTTTTTAAACATAATAGGTTGGCTTTTAATTAATTATAAAATAATACTGCATTTCATTTTTCTATGGTTAAAAGTTAACACTATTTTAAACACTTATTGGTCATGCAATTCCAAATTGTGTTTGCATTCTGGTAAGATACCACCTGATGCAAATTCAATAAATGGGTGTAATTTCTTCTTACATTTATATTTATTTAGTGCATAACCCCTTTCTTTTCCTTTACTTTGAGCAGCTGGATCCCAAAATTAAGGTGTTTTGAAAGAAAAGGGGCAATAAACTGTGAAAAAAAGGTTTCTAAAATGTTGATTTTTCTCAAACCTTTTATTCTCTGTGGAATATGCAATAAAATTTTGAAGCACATTATAAAATCAATATTTTACACTCACTTTAAGGCACTTACATCTGTCAAATACTGATGTGATTTATGGGTCAAGTGCAGATTATTTAGGTCAGTTGAGGCCTGGTGCTAAAATGTCAGAGTTCTTTTCATGTCTCTACTCCTAACTCCTTTTAATAACTACAAAGGCATCTAAATCTTTCCATTTTATTTCTACTAATGTGCAGAAAACTATCAATTTAATTTCAAGTTTTATGGAGTGATGGACAGTTCCAACAAACAAACAGAAAATATCACTATTTACTGACCTCTAAATGTGTCACAATTTGTGTTCTCAGGCTTAAGTGGAAGAGGTTTGAATGCAAAGGAAAAAGGACAGAATATAAAACATATTAACAAGAGGACAAGTGATGAGCAAGGTTAATATCAGGGATTCTCAGCTCACTTCTTATAGGCATACATGTCTCTCTTTCTCATCTGTCCAAGAAGGTTAAGTGAGGAGATGGAAGTTCTTGGATAGAACGTGTAATTTTATGTAGAATCTAAAGTAGTCTTTTTTTTTTTTTTTTTTTTTTTTTTTTTTTTTTTTTTTTTTTTTTTNTTTTTTTTTTTTTTTCTCTTCAGTGAAGGCTATATAGAACTGCAGCAATTTTCCAGGTCAAGAAACTTTTCATCACTCTACCAACATCCTTTCATGGGTCTGTTCAGTTTAATACCCTTGCAGTTATTCAACTTCAAGTAGGATTTTCTTTCCTTCACTAAGTGATGTGGAGTAGCTCAGTCATTATTCCCCAAGGTCAGAGTTTGCATTTTACACTGATTTTATACACTTTGCCTTGTGCTTTGAATTTTTCCTTGTTTGTCTTGTCTGATGTGACATGTATACCTTCCCTCAACAGTTCCGTCTGATATTAATTCTGTGCAATACACTTCACTGATCTATTATCTATGACAGCAGCATGAAAGTTTATATGGACATAGAAATTTTCTTCATTTTAAAAATTATTTTTTTGTAAATTTCATTGTTACCTTTTTAATAACCATAAACCTCCTTGCTTAATTTCCTAATTCTAAGAAGTGAATTTTCATTAATTAAATACTTGTACATACATAAAAAATTATATGAAACACTAAAATATAAGTGGCAAGAAAAATACAATAATGATCAGAGTAAGCAAAGGTTTTATTACACAAGCTTTTTTTTTAAAAAAAATAAAAGTTATGTTGTATAATCTTATTTTATATAGAAATAATTGAACTCCTTAAGAAGAAGTAAAAATTCTAAGGTTAATTCTGGAATCCTAAAATACATTCTGAGTATAATTTATACAAGACCATGAAAATGTTTTTACAGTAAAACAATGGAAAAATCAACCTTATCAGAAGCATATTAAAATTACAGACATTTAAAGTTACTCTATGACTTCCAATAAATAAAATTTTGTTATTTACCTTTTGTTTGCTTGCTTTTTGGTTTTTGTTTTTAGTGTAACACTTTTTGCAGTTGGACTAGATTATCCTTTATATGTAATTTTTTTACTCGCAAAATATGGGCACAGCTAGGTCAGGCATTTATATTAAGGCATTCAGATGCAATACCCAAATTAGGAAGTACTCTGGGCTCCCTCTATTGTCGGTGCAGAGAGATGCACTCTTCCAAATCCTCATTCTGATCTCGCAAGGATTATATCATCCTTGAATCTGTGGGCCTTTGAAATTCTTTCCAAAGTTAGCACATCCATGTATTTTTCTGGAAAAAATCATTTTATCCACAGAAGACAAACTTTTTGGAAGTTAAGTTCCATGCACTAAAATGTCATTGAGAAATAGTTTGGGCAAAATGTTTAACTGTATTTTGTGGGAGAAGAAAAAAGGCACTCCAGGGGTTTTCTTGGGTCATCTGTCTTGGTTCCTACTAGGATGCGTACAATTTTCCAATTTGAGTGAATTTGAGAGGTTAATAACAGTAAATGAGTGCATGTCTGGAAGGAAGAGAGGTGCAATTGTACAGTAAAAAAGTGAGGTTTTTTCCTTTTTTTTTTTTTTTAGCACAGACCGGTGAATCATTTGCCAATTTTTTTGCATTCTGAAGCAGGAGCAGTTTTTGTGGTCTTAAATTTTTATGAGTTAGCTGGCAGTTACATGTCTGGAGGTGCATTTCTTTGCTATTGCCAACATGTGAACCAAAATAACTGAAAAGCTGTTAAAAAACAACCAAAAATATTCTGCATGTTCATTCTTTAGCAAGAGAAAAGGAAACTCAGAATCAGAGAATGCTCAGAGGGTAGAGCCTGATTCTTCTTCTATTTTGAGGGATGTATGGCTATAATCTTCACTCCATAATAGTTTGCAGAATTTTGGTCTTTTCCAGGCACAAAAACATTTTGAATTTGAATTTCTGCAACTGTGGTCTTAATCTATAGATCCTTTGCTGAAGGTTTACTGAAAGTTATATAATTTAGGTGGACATTTTAGTTCCAAGAAAGTCTAGGACTTTTGTTCACCTGTGAAACATTAGTTGGCTCTGGCACAACTCCGGTGCTTTTATCTCCGCGCTGCAGCAGTAAAGTGGATTCCTGTGCAGGCAGGCTTTGGTCCAGCCATGGTGTAAGACTGCACCAGAGCCACAAACCTTGGGCATGCTCCAGATTTCACCAACTGAGATACACCCTGAGGTGTATGGTTGCATGCAGCTGTTTATTTTTACTTTCTAGCTGCATGAGGAAGGAATGAATTAAATACAAATTAAACAAAAAAAACCCAAACAAACAAACATCAGGAATTAGTATAAATATATTGTGTAAAAGACGAAAGCATATATCTCAATAGAGAAACAAAATTATTGAAATACTTCCCACAATAATTTCAATTTTATTTTGACTGACTATGCACTCTTTCAACTTGTCACGAGGTGTCAGTTGCAAAACAAAAGGGAAATGAGATCTGTGCCACTGCCAATTGAAAAGGACAAATATACAGCACAAAATGGACTGTTGATGAGTTTCAGATCTCCTGTTCTGCTCCCTTAACTGCTGAAACCATTGGTTCCAGAGATCTTTGCCTTTTGTATTGGTTTGTGTTGTTTATAAACCATCAATCCTTATGGTTTCAGCAAAACTGCA
>VZTT01017478.1:1069-21003 GCA_013400855.1 Buphagus erythrorhynchus | reverse complement strand
TTTAGATGGTGCATGTCCTTTATATTACCTACTAAGATAAAATTTACAAAAGCGGTGAGTGGACTGTGGGGTTTATATCTTGCTTCAAAGACCACTCAGTCTTCAGTTTGGATGAATAGGAGCTTATCCTAAACCATGCCTTAGAATTAATTTCTGGTTTTAATGAGGAGAAATGGTTGCCAATTTTTAAGTGAAATTTTGGTATTTATAAATGAAGTTTTTAGGAGAAGAGAAATATAAAGGACATGCACCATCTAAATATTTTTTTCATATATCATCATGGAATGAGCTGGTACTGAAATAGTCAATAACAACTTGAAAGCTATCTAAAAATTGCTTTTAAACTACTTATTAGAGTTTTGACCTGTAACTGATAAGGGCAATGTCTGTAGTCTCCAGATAAATAGGTATCGATAAAGCAGGGAATTTCAAGGCAGCTATAAAGAAATGCATCATGGTAGTTCAAAAGGGACTTAAAGAATTCAGTAAGTCTTGAGTCTAAAATGACAGAAGCAAGATATAGTCAGCTACTTAAAAAAAAAAAAAAATAACTGATAATTTTTTTCTCCTTGTTTGATTGTCTTTCATAAATTGTAGTTGGCTATATCTTCTTTCTTCTGTGATTTGTCAAGCCTCTCAACTTCATATGGAATCTAAAATTTTAATTTATTTTAAGTAAGTTTAATGAACTAACAAATGGTGAGTAAACCCATGATGATCTAAGTAGTTTGGAGTCCTGTATTATTGTTTTTTGTAATCTGGTCAATGCCCTGTTTGGTGACAAGAGACATACTCCTCACTCTCAAAATAAGGATAAAGATCATTATTTTCATAATCTGCATTAACCTCAGTTTTAAAAAGAATTGTGCTTTATTAAGTAGTCTGAAAACACTTCTTGCCTTAAACAGTGAAGAATCTTAGTATCTGCCTTCGAATTGTTCTTAGCATTTGTCTAGACATTTTCAGTCTAAATCGACATTTTACACTTCTTGAATTATCACTTTTATGTCTGTGTATGGATACTGATGACTTTCTAAGGGGCTGCTTATTGAGGTTTACTTTTTATAATAGTTCTGATGAACTGGAAAACCTTTCCAATGTTTTTATTTAAAATCTAAGTCACTTTAAAAGACTGTGAAGGACTAGAATATAGTCATGTTATAGATGCAAATTATTCACTGGCCTTTACAATAGATTGACATCCCCTGGAATTCATGTTCAACCTTTGTTTGATTGCTTTAGCTTACAAGCATTCACTTTTCCTGCTCCACTTTCACCCAAAGAAAACTGAAATAAGGTAAAAATGCTGCCACTGAGACAGGTAGCAGATTTCAAATCATGCAAAAAGGAAAACCAACAGCCAGTGTTAAGTGCAGATGGCTTCAAGACTGCAGAGGATGTAGGACACCCTTTTACAGCTAAAGAGGGATCATGGGTCTGGTCTTCTGCAGGGAATTGCTACATAACCAAAGATTGCATCCCTTGTTCTTCTGTTACTCTAGTTTAATTTCTCTAAAACATCTCTGTGTTTTTCCAACAGTACACTGGAAACACAACAAACAAATGTAGGGAAAAAATCCTACATCAAAATGAAACTAGCCTCTTATGGCTCTTATGTTTACAGATGAAAGAGGGGAAAAGTTCTGTATGTTTATTCATAATACAAATGGGTTCCATGTAAATTCTTTATTTAGAGTGTTTTTTTGTCTTTGTACATTTGTGCATCTAATACTGTATAAATGAATATGTTTCTAACAGCTACAAGAGTACTGTTTGAATTACTCAGATTCTGTCTCAGCAAAATGTTTGTTTCTATATATCATGAAATGCTTTGAATGTATGAGTTTGTGCAATCTAGAAACCAATGTGTCAAAAATCAGCATGAAAAGATAATTTAAATAAATCAGCTTTTTTTTCAGCTACTTTTTATCTGCTTCCTATTTGTACACTTCAGCTCCTATCTAANATAAAATCTTTTTATGTTAATATCATATATTTCTTAAATATTTTAATATTTAAAGCTTTAGAATACATTCAATAGTGTCACCTGCTAAACTTACATGCAAGAAAAAATAGTTTAAATAGAATATTGTATCTTTATTACAGAATTTACAATTTCCTATTTGCTATCCACTAAATAATGGAATTTGAGTTTCAAAGGCCACAATGTTAAATGCATATCCAGAACTGTTTACTACACATCACCTTGCCAACACACTTACATTTCTGTTGGTAAAATTAAGATGTTGTGTACAGCATAAGTACAAGTCTAAGAGATATGACTGGAAATATTGAATTTTGTTGATTTCTACTGTCTCATTTTGTAGACAGCAGGAAATCACTAATTTCCAGAAAGTATAAGAATTGTACTTGGATTTAAGAAGAAATATCCTAAGAAATACCCTGCAATGTTTTACATAAAAAAACTGGTGGCCTTTTTTTTTTTCCTGCAAAGGATAAAGAATTGAAACATTAAGAAATTTATACATCTCACTAGGAGAAAAATTTCTTCTGAAGACTGTTTGGATTACATCGTATAATTTCACAAATATTATAACACACTTTTGAAACTTTTTTGAATGCATAGGTTCAGGCTACATTTTAAGTAGAAATACACTCCCTCAGAAGTATCCAAAACCTCTATTTTTTTTTTGTAAATCTGCTTCCACTCATCTTCACAGTAATCATGACTCCAAAGCAGGTCCTGTACAAGGTCCCAGACCTACCAGAGCTTCTAAACCAGCCTTTGCCACTATAATTTTCATGGGTCAAGACTATCATAAGAGGAAAGCAAATAAAATTGAAGACTCACAGTAACTACAAAAGTATGTGTCGTTACAGTCTAGTATGGATTGTTTGTCCTATGTATTAATTTCTGGTCACTTAACAATACAAAACCTTCTATTAGTCCATCTGACAATGGATCTTGAAGAGATGCCAAAGTTTGCAATCTAGCTGAAAATAATTCACCAATGTTTGAATATCTGAGCCTCCATTTCCTCACTGGAAGACTCCAGTAGCAAAAATATATCATAGATTTGGTTTGGGGTTTTGTTTTTTCCTTTTCAATTACTTTTTCACATGAATTAAGAGACCAACACTTGTAATTGGTAAATTGGACATTACTGATGGGTTTTGCCTAATACGACTTAAATATTAGAAGTCCACAGCTTTCTGTAACACAAGCTGGCATCGTAGGCAGTTGTTTTGGTGAATTTGCTCTAGAAAAATCCAAATTCAAAAAAATTCCAACAGCAATCAATAACTAAAAATAATTAAGCACATAGGGGAATAGACAGCATGGTCTTGGCAATATTATTCTCCTATTGTTTGTTCTGCCAAACAAATTCAGGCTTGAGGGGTTTTGGATTTGTATCAAATATTTGGAAACAATTCTAGCCATTTCCTCGCTGCATCTGATTTTCTGCATGTTATCAAATAGGGCATAACATCTGAGAATTCCTCTCTCACAGAGAGATTTTTTGGGCTTGCAAATTAGAAATGGTGAAAACATGAATGACTTAGTTGCTTCTGAAGCAATATTGCCAGAAGAAAAAAGAATATTTAAGCATATGTGGCAAAACAAATTCTATTTTAAAAGGTTTAGTGTAAGTAATCAGTTTTTGGAAACAGTCTGGAGACCTTGCTACTTAAATGCAGAACGGATAATATGCATTTCTGTATAGAAACTCATATAAACGTCATACTCACAAAAACGAAGTTACCAAATAGATGTTTTGAGCTGTCTCCCACAAGAGATGTAGTCCTGAAATACCAGAATTCCACTTTTATCTCCTACTTACTCTGTATGAAAGTGCTGTATAATAAAACAAATAAATGGAAAAATTGAGGCTAATACAGAATTTTTCAGTCTTCCGGCTAAACAAGTTGATTTGTCTAGGAGCTACTGTTATCTATTTTAATCTATAATTTGGGTTTTAAGTAATGCAAAGGCACTGAAAAAATGGGGAAGGCACTCATTATTATTTATTTTATAAAATGAAACAAAATATTAATTGAAGTGAGAAAAAAATTAAAATGTTGAAGAATAATTTCTTACTTCTGTTCTTCCCTAGATGAAATAGATAAAACCTTATCCAAATATATGCTTCCATACTTATAAGTTTTATATGAATATAACTCCAAATAGGTCTGTCCAGATAAGAATATAGAAACTTGTCCAAATGTAATAGCTGACTTTTGTTAATTATACTCAGTTAAAGACAATTCAAGGCTATATAATCTCTTGGTCATTAAATTATTTTAAAATTTGTCATGGAGCAAGGTAATCAGTATCATGGAGCATGAGAAGAAAAGAGGAACAGAAGTTTCAGTTGCTAAAAGCAAATAAAGAAAATGAAGTCTTTTCTTGTATAAAGGAAAACTGCTGTTGGAGCAAATAAAGATTTTCAATTAAAGGACGGGCTTCACACATTAAAGTGTATTCCTGAAGAGCAGGATATGAAATATCAAATGATTGTAGCAGAGATCAGGGTTTTTACATGCTGTGTGCCTCAGTTATTAGTGCCAGGGGTGATTTTAAACTCCCTGTTAGACAAAAAGATAACAAGACTTGCAAAAGATTTTTGTTGCTAATAGGTAGTTTGGTTGGTTTTTTTTTATAATTAAAGCATGTTTTTAAAGATTTTAAAATATTTGAGCTCAACTATTTAATTGTCATATTAAATTGCACCCACAAAGAATGGCTTAGAAGACAATGAAACAAATAAAAAGCTAGAGAAGTATAAGGTTTAACCACCTCCACAGTTCCATCACACAGCCAAAATCCAGTTATGCTTCTTAAAACTATTACTGTTCAATACTTTCTACAACACTGAGGAGTTTTGGAAGCAACTCTTCAGTATAGTATCCAGTTGGAGGGATACCTAAATGTTTCTATCTCTGCTGAGGTGAAGCCTTCGTGATCTCTTTAACATAGGTAAAATGAAATAAAAATAAATTAAGAACCATGCATCTTACAGAATAAGTTTTTGGTCAGGACATTCAGAATTCACATCCAACAGCTTCTTCATAGTAAATTAAAAATTTGTAATGACTGGTGTGTATGTATATAAAGACACTCAAGTCTATCATAACATAGGTAATTTAGAAGCTGTATAAATTCTGTCCATTTGTTTTCAAGACCTTTCCTTTCACCCTTGAGAGGAAGAGAACCCAAAATCTTGTAACAGCATTCTCTCCTATAAAGCTTGGGCAGAGTTAGAAACCACTGCATGATTTTAAGTGATCTAAGAAACTAGCATAGATTCACTTCATCTCATAGCTGTTTGCTTTTGATTTAAGGTTGCTTTATCTTGCCAGAAGTGTAAAACACAAATGAATAATGGTGAACGGGCTATGATGCCATACAGAACTAATGGCTATACAGCTGAAAAGTTTAATTAATATTGCACATAAACAATTTTACCTGTCACTGTAGTTCTGACCTTGCAGTTTTCGGGTGTGGGCAGATAAGTTAAGAAATAGGAATACACAATCCAGAAGTAAGGATATTTGTATCCTTGACATGTGACAGGACAGCAATAAAGGTAATTGAAATATATGACGCATTTGGCATTGATGCAGATACCTAATTTTGATGGTGTAGGAGAATGACCGATGTGACATTTTACTCATTTTCTTCAGCTGGAGCTTGTACAATTTCTCGAGTAAATGACCTTACAGTATTAGATAATATAGTCTTGACCCTGACTATCATGGAGGCTCAGAGTGTGAATATGTGAAACAGCCCTACTAAAAGTTAGCTACACTTTGCTGTGGGGCACATCCAGTTAAAAGTTGCAGTGATAATGTCTGATGGCCTTGACACCCTCAATGTTCCCTCAGCTGCTTCTCAGTTCTGATCCATCTGCTTCTAGCATTTTCTGTGTTAAGCATATTTTCGCTGAGATGCCACCAGTTTGTCCGAGGGGCTCATGTGTGCCCTGCTGGAGCTGTCTGTGTGTGGCACAGGGCAGCCCTGCCCCTCCTCACAGAGGGCACCCCTCAACCCCCACTGCCAGTGCCTGGCAGCACTCTCAGTTCACTGTTTTGGATAGCTAAACACACAATTAAAGGTCTGTCTACACTTATTTCTACCCAGTGTCTGATCCCACAAGCAATCTCAGATGACACCCACCTTATTAAGCCTTAAAGAAAGGACTGGGAAAATGGGGTGAAAATTCTTCCTATATATATGTATAATTCACCCATGCAAAACAGCAATGTAGAACAGAAGATTAATGAAATCAATTTATACCTTTTAACTAAAACTACAGAAACTTTTACTTTCTATAACTCAGGAGAGTACCTTAACTGGAAGCTTATGTCATATTACAGGTCAGCTGATTTCAGCCTGACTTACTGAAGGTGACATTTTAATAAAAACTCTTTGTTCCAATATTCTTTTTCACTGTTTTAACTCCACTAAATAGACTTGCTGTTAAATTTTTCTATTCACTGTGCTATCATGAGTCTAGAATTAGGACTTTGGTGTCTTTGGATAACTTAGAAATCTAATGCAAATTAAGTGGGCATCTTAAAAATTAGCATAACAAAGACAGACTAGAAAGAATGCAATGCTAGTACATTACTTTTTGGCTTAGCAATAACTTAAATGACTACTGCTTCTTTAAGAAGGATTTTTATTGCAAAACATGAGTTCCACGTGCTCCTTTTAAATACTGTTCTGAAAAAAAAAGCCCAACCAATAGTCAAATAATTAATTTAGTTAGTTAATTGAAAAGAAAAGAAACACAACTTGCTCCCCAAAATTCATATTTTCTAGGTATTATAGTCAAATATATATTTTGTATGATCTTTCATTGTTTATCAGAATAACTACAAACATAAGGTGAGATCACCAGCAAAGACCAGCAGCCACTGTTACTGTCTATTAGAGTATGGCCTCTAGAATTATGGAATACACAATACACAATTACTTTTTAAATTTTTTTTAAACTCCAGATCTTTAGTATCCATAATGAGCCAGTCTGCCTTTATGGAGGCTTTATTTTGGTAAAGAGGGTTAATTTTACAGCTGCAATCCTTAAATGACAATGGTTACATCCAAAAACAGTAAAAATTGTTACTTTAGCTAGCAAGTATTTTTACCTACTGCAATGTTTTCCTTTAACATATTCCCAATATTTGGGAAAGGATTTTTGTAGTAGGTTGACCCTGGCTGGATGCCAGGCATCCATCAAAGCTACTCTGTCACTTCCCTCCTCAGCTGGGTCAGAGGAGAGAAAATATAATGAAACACCCACAGGTCCAGATAAAGACAGGGAGAGATCACTCACCAATTACCATCCATCTAGACCCTGATTTTTATTTTGAAATTAATGTCTTTTTTTTTGAAATAATGAAATCACTTTAAAGGATGCTAAGTATGTTTTTGGGTGTGTTTCTCTTAACCTGTAACACGGATATTACGTAAATTAAAATAACTTTTGCAATAAAAAATAATGGCCCCCAGTGATGAATTTTTGTCACAGAAGAAATCTTATAAGTGGGAAGAACATTATATGAAATAATATTTTTCCATTTTGTAACTGCAGTAATATGAGTATCTTCACTGTGAAAAAAAATAAAGAATAAAATGAATATTCATAATATCTACAGAAAATATTATTATTTTGTATTCTATTTCTTTTGGGAATTATGCTTTCTGATCTAAATTTTCATTCCTTAATAAGTTGATTTTTAATGATACTGAAAATAATATAAGCCGTTTTAAAAACTCAGACAAGTTCCCTAATCCAAGTGGTGGACTTTGTGTGTGTGTGTTCCTACATAAGAAATTAGTGATAAAACAAAATAGTAAATGAAGTTAAGTAAACCGTAAAACAAGTTCTTGGCCATTCAGGTGAAACTCTTTGCCAGGTGACATATTTAAGGATCTGTTTTGCTGTAGAAGTAGTTAGTGCCCAGGAATAAGCCCCATCTTGCTCTGGCTATGTTATCCGTTTCATAATACCTAATATCATTTGATGAATGCAAGGGTGGTTCAGACATCCACTCAAAGCTGACAGATACTACACAAGCAAGTTTGGTTTTTTTGTATGTTTGTTTGTTTGTTTGTTTGTTTGTTTGTTTTTTACCAGTAAGTGCTANAATCTTTTGAAAAGGAAATGGGTTTCAAGAACAGTGAGCAGAGATAGGTGGTGGAAGTAGAATGCAGAAGCTCAGGATGTCACAGCACTGAATTGCTCTAGTTATACTGCAACTACTTTAGCTAGGTGCCTAGGAAGACTTAATGTCAAATATTAACAGAAAAAAATATTTAGGCATCTCATGGATATTTAGTATTTTTTTATTAATGGTTTAATTATTTAGCATTTTTAAAATGTAGGCATGCAAATGACAAAGTTCATATCATTTTACTTAACTTACCAGACTCAAATCAAAGACATTTCTTATGTCATATTAAAAACATTAACCTTCAAATGAGAAAGTAAAATCAACATAGAATTTCAGACACATTTATTCTTTTTCTGTTTTACAAAACACTTGTTATCAACTGACTTGTTAAATGTCTTGAGCCATTTGAAATATGATCTGCTCTTCTTAGTGTGCGCATTTTATCTACAGTAATATCTTTTCTCAGTCCTGTTTTGAATACCATTTTATATTCCCAGTTAAGTAATATTTTCCTCTTATTCCTCCTGTTTTCTACTACATCACGTACTTGCACATTCCCTTTTTTCTCTGACTCCCTTAATAAATACCTTAGGTTTCTTTCTCTTGCATTTTTCTTGGAACAGCAAGCTTGCTAGTGTAGTGGAAAAAAACTTCAGAGCTGTAATTTTTGTGATGTCTGTGGACTTGAGCTTGCTATAGAACAAACAGCTTACTCTAATTGTACCAGATAAATCACTGGAAAAAGGCCACTCTGGTTCTTAGATTTTATATCAGCTAAGTTGTCCCCTTTGGTGTTTTAATTTAATGAAAGAAGTTAATTGATGCAGAAATAGTTTGGTAGCACTATTATTTGAAGAGTCTGAGACAGACTAAACAATGATTTCTCTAACTTCTGAGTCTAACGTGAACTTGATTATAAACCTGTATCTGCTGAGAGAGAATACAGTCATCACTTTCTTCTAGTGCTCATTATTTTGTTTTGTGTCTTCATTATTTCAGATTGTGTCCTCTTGAGGCCTTCCCAGAAGTGCAAGTCTCTAAATTACAGTCCCAGTCTTGACACTGTGATGCATGTTAGCAGAAACTTGTGCTGGCACAGTGGCAGGCTGAAGTCAACTGTGGGCTGTAATAGTTTGGAGATATTTCTACGTGAACTGCTTTAAGGCATTAGCAGCCAAAGTAAAAACAAATATTTACATTTGTTTCAGAAGAAATGGGTTTACAACATGGCATGGATTTATATAAGTCCTCTACTGGTCTTTCCCTGCCTATGGATGGATCATTCCAGGAGTTGGACTTTGATCCTTCTTGTGCATCCCTTCCAGTTCAGGATATTCTATGGTACACCACTTTATCTTTGTTCTTTTTCTTGGAATGACCTGGTCACTCTCCTTTTTCATCTGCCCTTTTAGGAATCCTGTAGATCTCATCCTGTTCTCTGCATAGGTCTGTAACCATAATGCAATTGAATCTACTCTTCAATTCAGTTTGTCTGACACATTTGAATTATGGATCATGAGAAAATGAACAAATACCAGTACAGTTAGAAGTCTTCCACTGTTCTGTCAGAATTAGAAAAACAACTATTGTGCTATAGTAGGGAAACTGTATTACTTGAATCAGGTTGTTCCAGCTCACTGAATCTAAACTTATTGTATGCTCAAGTAAACTAAGTCTACTGCATAATTATGGAGAAAATTCTTATACTGCATATGAAGAAAGTCTAAGCAAAGCCTATTCTTCCTTCTACACATTATAATTTTATATTCATTCCTTTTTCATGCCTACTTAAAATATTATTTGAACAATAAGAGCTTTGCTAATGCTTAACTTGGTTCTTTCCCCTTAATAGGAGCTTTTGGGGGTTTTTTAGCAGAAAAATTATTTAAGTTCTCTTGTACACTGAGGCCATCTCTCTGGCTGGTACTCAACAGGGACATTTTTTTGGCAGCACTACATTAATTATACAGAAAAAATGAAAAGTGGAATATATATACTTTGGAATGCAGACAATGATAACTAAAGAAATGTACTCATTTACAAGCATTGTTTATCATTGTAATTCCCATAGTGCTGTACATAATAGGTCACATGTTCAACAATAGTTCACACTTAATAGGTTTTTCAGGGTAAAGAAAATGCCAGCCATGAAGTTCTCAAAAATGCAGAAATAGGATGTTGATAATGTACAAATTTCAGGAGCGATCAGTGGCTGTCTTCCAGAAGGCTGCAGCATCCTGTGAAGGATAGGAAACATTCAAGAAGGAAAGTGGATGTGATTTCTAAGTGAGAGAGAAAGAAAGTAGTACAAAGTCTATGCCTCCTTCTCAGTTCTATAAATTAGCATCTCATTTGGAGGAAAGGAAAAAATCGACTGAGATCTTCAGGCATTTAAATAAAGATTTATGTACCTTCTAAGAAACTCTATATATGTTCAGAAAATAACCAAATCTCTGGTTTTAAAAAGGCATTGATTTTAGTGCCTTTAATTTCCTTATACTTTTTTGAAATATTTAAATGAATATAAATATTCTACATATAGTCACATACAAATATAATAAATATGATTTTTTAATGTAGCCTTTACTGCAAATCATTTGCACTTAAGTGCTCAGTATATTAGAGATTATTTTGACATGCAAGAAATGTCTTTGACTGAATTCCTTTTGCTTTTCACAGAAAGAATTAAGGGTGTTTTGATTATTGACAAATTACAATAATACTATTCTGTAGACCAATAATTGGAGAATTTTCATATAAAGGAATACTCCCAGTACAAAAGTTGTTAAAAGATATCTCTCTCTGCTTTATTTGTTATTAAGAAGCAGTACCATTCAAGAGTTTGCTTTTTGCACTTGGGAACAAAGAATCCATGTTATTTCTTTACAGCCCTCAGTAGAAGCCAAAGACTTCCCTTAGGTGTTCCTGAACAAAGTTCAGTAATGTTTGCTTGGGAGGAAATCAAAACTTCACAAAAATAGAAATATTTTAGAATCCTTCATAAATTAATATTTTCCTAAAAATTAGGATAACTTACATTATGAAACTATGGGTATTAATTGCTTTAGATTTGTGTCACGAACAGCAGATTTTCACCGTTTTTTTTTGCAACATAGAAATAAATGGAAGAAGTTTTTCTTTTGTCTGGTTTTGGATTTCATTTGGGATTTTAGTTGCAGTTTGCTACTGTGTGTAATGTGAGTTCATCAGTCTATGAAAAGATACACACTGAGGAAACTGCAGTCTCAAAATAAATTTCCTTATTAGTCACACACTGTGGAAACTAGTGTAGTGTTTAGGAACACTGCAGTAAAGTAAATTCTACAAACAAGCATATTTATCCTACAAATGCAAACACAGTTTTAGTATCTCATTGTGAATTTAGAAATGTAATTTCATAATTTGTCCAAAAAGAAAATAAAATAAGCATACAAAGAGAGAAAAAAAAAATTTTTAAGAGTAGCCATATGTTAAAACCTTTACTTAAATTTACAAGTGCCTTGTAAATAATTTGAATTGTTTTCTTGGGCAAAAGAATGAAAAGAATGAAAACATAAAAAATACTCAGTACATTTTCTGTAGCACCAAATGTTTTCCCTATATTTGGGGCACTAGGATATAGGAATAGATGATAGTATGACCTTCCTTCACTGCTGTTGATAGTCATATTTTCTAAAATACAAGTATATTAATGTCTTTTAAAAAGAAATCTTCATAATTTCAAGAGGATGACCTTTATCATAAGTAGTTGCAACCCATTTTAGTAAATGAGCTATGTGGATGACTTGGACAAGCAATATGTTTTGAATTCATATGTCAAATATAGTGAAGCTTCAGTAGCTTGAACATATGATGGGAAGAAATACATATAGCTTACACTGATAATGGCTGTCCAAAGCAGTTCATAAGAAATTTAAAACAATTTTTTATATGAATTATATGTTAAGTACTTCTAAGTACTTCCAGATTATCTGGTCTATCAGAATTAATTACCTGTATTACAATAGGACAAAGTAAGTAGTACTTACAGATGTAATTACAAATTATAAACAATTAAACATTCCCTTAAGAAGATAAGTTCGTCAGGCTATTTACAACCTATTATTGCTATAGATTCCCAAAAACCTATATATAGATAACTTATACATTACAATGAGCAATCAAAATGAGGTCAAAGTCAAAATTAAATAATATGTTTGAAGTAAAAATAATAGCTAATTTGACCTATTTAGAAACTTTTGTCATTGCAGGGCAGTGTAATTAAAGTATGCAAACATCAATACTGGCATATAAGATCAGAAAAACACAGGAAAATTACTCAAGCTGACAATTGTATATTATCTTGGATTCAGAAGACTTTTCCCCTAGGAGTATTAGGTCAAATATTTACTCCTAAAGTCTTATTGCTATGTCCTACCTTGGTAATTTTTCAACCCTCTCCCACAAAACCACATACTCTTCCTGTGGGTTTAATCAACTTAAAAGTTAAGCCATGCACCTAAGAATATTGTCCAAATGCTTCTTGAATTCTGACAAGCTTGTGGCCTTGACTACTTCCGTGGGGAGTTTTCCAGTGCTTGACCATCTTCTCAGTGAAGAACTTTTTTCTAAATTCTAAACTAAACTTATTATAATACATCTTTAAGCCATTCCCTCACATCCTATCACTGGACAGCAGAGAGAAGTGATCAGCACCTCCTTCTTGGTCTGCCTCATGAGGAAATTGTAGACAGCAATGAGTTCACCCCTAAGTCTCCCCTTGCCTATGCCAAACCCACCCTATATCCTCAGCCACTCCTCATAAGCCATTCCTGCTTGTCCTTCCACCATCTTTGTTTTCATTCTTTGCACACATTTAGGAGTGACAGGAAGGAGCATCTCTGTCAGAAGTTATAACTTTTTCAAAGTGAAAGGAAAAGAAATTCCCAAAGTAAGCCAGTGTTTTTAATGTATCTTTTAAATTTGTGCAGGTAGAAATGGTATGCAGGGTTAACATAGTCTTTCATGATACAATATTTGCTGTAGACACTTCTAGTATATTATTGAGAAGTGAGAGAAATTGAGGCTTCTAGAAACTTCTGCTTAATGCCACCAGTGCACACTGGAGGCCAACCACCCTAAAGAAACAGCTTTGCAGAGAAGGACCTTGAGATACAGGCAGACCAGCTGACCATGAGCCAGCACAGCACTCTTGTGGGAAGGGAAGCACCAGCATGGTGGGCTGTGTTGGGCAGTGCTGGCAGCAGACTGGGGGCCTGCCTGTCTGCTCAGCACTGATGGTACCATATCTGGAGTGCTTACATTCAGACTTTAGTCTGAGGTCTATCAGAAACCTCCTCGATAAATTAATGGTAAATAAATCTTTGTTGGGAGGGATCGTGGGAACAGTCTGTGCACTATCACCTTTACCCTCCTTACATTATGCAGTGCCTAAATAGTCTCATCACCAAAGTAGAGTAAATGGTGGGAACACCTGCTTCAGGCAGCTTATAAAATGATATAAGGAAAAATTACCACAGGACAAAAGTTTATTACTCTTACCTAGCACATATTGCTCATCATATTTAGGGAAAAAAAACTGCAATGAACAAAACTCCACTTCTTGTGAAGCTCAGACTAGACTCTGACTTTAGGCCCTTCATTTGTATGATTAAAGATTAAAAATAAATTCAAAGAGTATTTGCTTTCTTTAACAGCGCACATAAATAAGCAGTAATGTATATTTAAAAATATGTTTAAATGTATATTTAACCATTAATATTGGTAAACTCTCATAGAAAATAAACTAAAATAAGTGTATGCTTTTTTGCATGTAATTCTGGGTTTGTTTTCTGTTGTTTTGTTGTAGTACTTTGTATAGCTAAAAAGGATTGAATATTCCTTCTAATTCTTCATGCTTAGGAATTCTTTATTAAGACCATTTCTTTTCTTTTGTCCTGCTTGCTGTTTTTTGAACTTAGGTCTCCTCAGGCTCTTCAATATTTTCTATTGACTCTTCTCACTTTAATTTAATTACTTTTTCTGAGACTTTGCAGAAATGGAAAGTATATAGGCTGTACTGAATTATATTTCTTACTTGACCTTTTAATATTTAAAGAAGAGAAAAAAAATCTTGAAATAGATTAAAACTTTAGATCTGTGGGGTTTTTTTTGAATCCCATTAAAAATCTGTATTCTTTTTGAAGTAGGGTTGCATGCAGGAGCTGTGAATAAAATCAATACCAAACAGCAGGTTTAGTCATAATATAATATGAAAAACGGGAATACTTGTAGTGGTATACGAACTCCAAAAGTGAAACAAAATGAGGTGGGGGAGGGGCAGGATGTTGCTTTAAAACCCCACTTTTAATACACGAATCCTGTAATAAGTATTTCTTCACAAAAGATCTATACTTCAGCCATAGGGCCAATACAGAAAATAGTTTAATTTTGGTATCTCTTTGCAATGACATGTGATTAAGACTCATAGAGATAAAATTTGTAACTCTTGTAGAATTTTGTTATGAAAAATAAAACCAGACAACTTCCCATTTAGAAGGAAAATTTTCTTTTTCATGATCATTCAGTGTATAGCAGTCCAATTATACTCTCACACAAGTAAAATAATTTACTTACATCTCTCCTAGTGACTTCATGTGATGGTTTGGGGTGTCATTATTCATACAGCAAGACACTTTAAACATGAAGAAAAATTATGCATGATTTTTAGTAAAATATAAAGTTTGGCAAGTTTAGGGACTAAAATAATGGTAATAGCAGATCATTTTTTGATTAGGTAGGCAAACATAAATTACTCTTATTCTTCTTTATTTTAAAAACTGGGACTCTGACCATGAACTGATGCTTTATTGCTTTTGAAAATACTCTCAAAGGAACAAAGGAGGAAGCCTACATAAGCCATGGGTAAATGATTAGTGATGTGCTACTCCAAATAGACACTCACAATGCTCTGGGGTTGGTTGGACTCCACCCAAGAGAACTGAGGGAGCTGGCAGAAGTGTGGGGGCAAGGTGTTTTCAGATTTGGTTTTGTTTCTCTTTACCTTATACTGATTTGATTGGTAAGAAATTTGATTTCCCCAGGGCGAGTGGTTTCTGCCCTTGACAGCAATTGGTGAGTGATTTTTCTCCCTGTCCTTAACTCAACCCAATGACTTCTGTTCTATTTTCTCTCCCCTTGCCCAGCTGAGGGCACTGATAGAGTGGCTTTGGCGGGCACCTGGCATGCGACCACCACAGCCTCCAATAGACAGATCATTCCTGCCAGCCCCAGGCAGATATTCAGCTAAAAAAAGACACCTGAAATGCTTCTTATGCTTGGGTTTGGTAAACAAATCACTCCAGATTATTCCAGTACTGACATTTGTCTGTGCCTGAATTTGAACTCTGAGCAGAAGATTATCCTCAGGGAAAGAAGAAAATATGTTAACAATTGACATGCATGTTACCATTGTTCATACAGATTCATGTTTAAAGGATATTGACACATCCCCTACTCAGAACAAGGTCTGTGTCATCATTAAGGGAGAAAGAACCATATGAACTCAGTTATTTATGCCCTTGAAAAATCTTACTTAGCTGACACCTAACCCTCAAATTGTAAAACATATTTGTAAAATATTCCAAGACACAAATGTCTTACTCAGCTAATATCTGCTTCTGGAAACTGAACTTCTTTCTATTTAATTTCACGAAATCTGTTCTTTTTAAAGGTGTGGACATCCTGTGAGACCATGTCTGTGCTCATATAACTCAGTGTCTGGTTAGAACTTCTAGGTAATTAGGTATAGAAGGCTGTTTAGAGGCCTGTAGGTGTTTACTAACAGTTCATAGGCACCAATTATTGTGCCTTATCTCTTGTATTGCAGATATTGAAGAAGAATATATGGTTCATAGACTTCCAATTAATTATATATCTATAAAAGGTCAATAAACTGCTTTACTCCTGATTTGGTTTAAAGTACATGAAGTAAGCAGTTTTTTTCCTGCAACAGTATCTAACTCATAGAGTACATATGTATGTCTAGTCAAAATCTAGCTGAAATGGGAATTTGAAATTGCTCAGGTCATTTTTTAAATTTCACAGTTAAGATCTTGGGTCTGAAAACTCCACTATTCAGGAAGGTACCTAAATGTCGATTGCATCAGTACTAAAAATGTAACATCTACATACTTTTAAACTTGAACTAACCTTTTTTTTTTTTTTCTCAGTGTCCTATCCAGCAGTATAATTCATTTAAACATTCATGATTTTGTCACTCAGAAATAGTGGATAAAAATCAGATTGAAAATTAAAAGGATTTATTAGAGGTTGTCTATTTATATTATATTTTTTCACATGGTTTCTTGAAGTTTAACGTATTTTTAACTAATTTTTTTATGTCTAATTTTGTGAAATACATGACCGTGTTACTGTAAAATGTAAGCAAACTTTTGAAAAACCATATTGTATAACAAGACAAATTTTGAATCCAAACAGGTTACTAAATTTTGAGAGTCTGTTGCTTGTCCTAACTTACCTCCTAATTTTCCTCTTTGAAGAAAGAAAATGCTTTTATATTTGACATACTTTAAAAATTATATCTTACATTTTAAAAATTATTTGACCTCTAAACCAGTGTAATAAAATTGATATGTATCATATATCATACTAGAAAATAATACTAAATTTGTACTAGTAAAGTCACCAAATTCAGCATTATGCCAGGGTTAAGTTTTATTATGTAGTCCTAACACACAGAACTTCAAAATCTTTGTGAAGTCTAATGTAATCACTTCATGTAAATACCATGTATGATATGTTTTTTTTAAAAAAATTAGATTTGTCATTCAGAATAATGCTTTTGATGATTCTAAAGGCTTAATATTATGTCTTAAAGTTTTACTTATATCTTGCAAAGAAAAAACAGCATTAAAGAACAGAAATACTATCAGTCCACATCAAAAAGCCAAATCAGCAAAAGATCCAAAGTAAATGGGGAAATGTTAGGTGTGTTTTTGGATAAGAGACAGACTTATCATTCTTGAGTTATTTTGAACTCAATCCAAGTTTTGCATATGCTTCTCTTGTTTAAACAAGGTTTTATCCCTTTGGATGCCTTACATTTTTTCTGTCTTCTCTCAGCTTGTGCTGCTATTTGTAATATACTTTCCTAACAAGAACAAAATGGGGTATGAAAATTCTGTTTTCAGACTTTTTTGTGTGTCACTTAACACACTGTGCCACTAAGCAGAATTCTGTCTCAGAAATTATCTGTTAGATATAAGAATATATGTTAGAAGAAGATCTTCTGCTGTTACGGTTTGATAACCTTAAGAAGACATTACAAAAACTTTACCTATTAGCCTTCTTTACCTGAAGTTCCTGACATGTTTTGGTATTGATTAGAGGTGAGTAGGGCAGTCAAGGCTAAAGTAAGGATAACAATGTCTTTTAATTCACTGCAGTAAGCTACATTTAAGCAGCAGGGAGCTAGACCATTCACAGCTAGGTAACCATACCAACAATACTCTATAAGGCTGAGATTGCTTACATGCTGATATCAGAAACACCAAATTTAGGTGTACAAACTCTTATGGCTTGATATTACTAATGTTTCAGGGTTTTAAATTTTTTTGTCCTCAGGTTGCCCATGTGTCTGTAAGAATGCATATGGCATGCATGTTGGTGTGAATATATAGGTATCTGTTATGGTACAGAGCTTATGCTATGGTCCAGGCACTCAATGAACCCCTGTGAGATGTTTTCCTGTACAAATTCCCTTTCACTCATTCCATTCTTCTAAGTGTGAGCAATGCCTCTCATGACACTGTTCTGTACTGGCCCCCATCCTGACAGTTCCTTTAAGTATTCTTGCAGACCATGACTTCAGACACATGAGAAATCACAACACTGTTCATTTTACTAGTGGCTGAACATTGTCTCTTCATTGTGTCCTTCTCTGCTGGAAAAAAAATATACACATTACAGCATATAGTATTCTGTTTTGTGAATTTTATGTGATAGTTAATTTCAGTTATGACATTTCCCTAACAATGAAAGTGTGATAGACCCTTTTCATATCTGTCAGTGATCACTAAACTCCACAGTAACTTAAACTTTGGAAGTACTTTATTTAGCTTTCATCGTTTTCACTTTTGAAAACTTGGAGTTTCATATTAACATGTTCACTATATTTTCTTCAAAACCCAATGTTTTAAATCGTTCCACCTGTTTTTGCTTATGAAATACATTATACTTCAGAAATGAAAAGAGCAGTGTGGAAATATTTCTGTGAAAATGTAGATCATCATGGTTACGATATGCTTTTGAGTAGGCACACTGTAGCATGAAAGCATTCAGCTGATCTGCTTGAATATGTTTTTAACAGCCTCTTTAACAGCCTCATTTTGACAAGTCTTTCTAGCTAACACTTTATTCTCATTACCACAGCTAGTATATAATGCAAGGAAGTCTGCGACTCAGAATGGCCACAGCTCAAAAGAAGCACAAATCTGGAACAGAGTACTCAGAATGGAGACTCGAATCAGGCCCTATATGCATCTTCTAAACTGTGCTCTGCCATTTGGTGATCTCGCAGTTTCCAAGTTATACACTCTGAAGCTCTCCACACAACTAAGAATAAATTATGTTCAGTTTGGAATTTTATCTATGATCTCCTCTGGTCATTGCATCACAGATCAATTTTGTGACTCAAAATCCCTGTTAATCTCTGTTTGTTGAGAATAAAGATGATTATTCATCAGTGTAAATTATGTCTCTACCTTTGTTCACTTTAATTCATATCTTCTTCTGAGAATAGTGTTTTCTTCAGTTCATTTCCAATTTATATATTGCCTTTGATTTATCACGTTGGAATACTAAATGTCTCTTTCATAGCTTTACAGAACTGAAAAGCAGCTCATTGTAAACTAAATACACCCTTTCAACATATGCACACACATCCTCACTGTGGGGTTAATGTATTTAAAATAGTCAGGGTGTTTGCATCCCCCAAAAATACGTTTAAATAAGATGGACATGCTGTTAAGGTATTTTCAAATCAAAGAATACTTTTCAATTTATTAGGAGTGAGTGTAGCTGGNTTGTCTGACATCTTATTTTAGACTTAATTTGGATAATTCTACAAAAATATAATCGAAAGATAAAATTTAAACTGGCAGTCAGTAGTGTGGTTATAAAGTAAAAATCTAACAGACTGAATTGAAGAATTCAAATTTACTGTCATGCTTGGTTCCAGGGAAAAATTGTAGAAATCGTATATGAGCTCATTACTTTAAATTATTCATATATAACTGATGATGAAAGCAAGTAAATGTCTTCAGATGAGAAATCACAGTGCTTTGCACTTTCTTCCAAAGGAAATAATTTCTGATTGAACAGTTAGCATGCAGTTTTATGAATTTAAACTTAGCTAATTTCACATAATATATTTTCAACAAAATATAGCCAAAGACCTAAAAATCTATCTTGAAGTGGAACAGTTTAGCTCATATCTTGATGATTGCTTATACAAGCTCAATGGATTCAACTAGCTTTGTATCTGAAAAATTCATGTTTATGTATTCATGTTAGCATTTACTATACCCAGTTCCCAAAGGAGTAATTAATATCTCAACTTAGATCATCTTTGGTAGATGAAATCCTGTTTTTCACATGGCATCTGAAGCTATTACTTTGCTCAGGTGTTAGAGGAGCAAAAGGTCCATCAGTTTCAATGTCTGGCACACGTGACTGATGCCCAGGGGACTTAAAATCCAGCGTTGAAGAGGCTGCTCTCCCTCACTGGTTAC